>CP050233.2:7698467-7845967 GCA_012066045.3 Morus alba | reverse complement strand
TAGTCGTAGTACTAGTCCTCATTTCGTTTTTAGTACTAAGGAGAAAGAAGATGGTTTGGAGAGGAAAAGAAATGGAGGGCTCGTTGATGGCATTTGGATTCAGAGATTTGCAAAACGCGACAAAGAACTTCTCAGAGAAATTGGGTGGAGGAGGCTTTGGTTCAGTCTTCAAAGGGATATTGCCTGACTCTACTATGATAGCGGTGAAGAAGCTTGAAAGCGTTGGTCAAGGAGAAAAGCAATTCCGAGCAGAAGTAAGCACAATTGGGAATATCCAACATGTTAATCTCGTTCGACTTCGAGGGTTCTGCTCTCAAGGTGCTAAAAAGCTATTAGTCTATGATTTCATGTCCAATGGTTCTTTAGCTTCTCATCTTTTCCATCAAAACACTTCGAATGTCTTGGACTGGAAAGCAAGGTACCAAATTGCTCTGGGAACAGCAAGAGGGTTAGTTTATCTGCACGAGAAGTGTAGAGATTGCATCATACACTGCGATATCAAACCCGAAAATGTTCTCTTAGATGCAGATTTTTGCACTAAAGTTGCAGATTTTGGGTTAGCCAAACTTGTTGGAAGAGAATTCAGCCGGGTCTTGACAACCATGAGAGGGACAAGAGGTTATCTCGCACCGGAGTGGATTGCAGGAGTGGCAATAACATCCAAAGCAGATGTCTACAGCTTTGGAATGATGCTTTTCGAGCTTGTATCAGGGAGGAGGAACTCAGAGCAAACAGAAATAAATGGAAAATTAAGGTACTTCCCAAGTATGGCTATAAGCGTTGTTGTCGAAGGAGGCGATGCGCTTAGCCTATTAGATGAAAGGCTTGAAGGTAACGCAAATACAGAAGAGATTGAAAGAGTGTGTAAAGTTGCTTGTTGGTGCATCCAGGATGATGAAGCTCGTAGGCCATCCATGAGTCAAATAGTTCAAATGCTTGAGGGAATTATGGACACGAGCCTACCTCCAATTCCAAGATGTCTATGCATATTCGATGACGATGAGGAGAATGTGATTTTCTTTTCGAAGTAATGCTCAAGACAATATCACGATATGTTCACTGTTTTTAGTTGAATAGGAAAGAGAACATGTTTCGTTTCTCCTTTTGATTTTGTTTAATGCACTAGTTTTTCTTTAAATGCTTTTTAAACCATATTCATAGGTTTTCATAAATGGGTTGTTTTATTTGCTTTTGTTGAAATAAGATTGTCCGGTTCAAATGAAGAGCCTTGTTTCCGTAGGTATTGGAAGGAAAAAGCTAATCTCACGTCTTTCTTGTCGTGTCTACCACATTCATGGCTTCAAAACAGATCCCAGAAGAAGAGAACAAGAACTAATTTCAACAGATATATGAAATTTCCTTATGCAGTCTTCATCATTCTTCGGTCAAATTTGGATTAATTCTTGAGACGACTGGTATTAAGTATGTTTGGTAAGAAAGAAAGGAGAAGGAAAAAAAAAAAAGAAGAAAAGGTAAATAGAAAACATGCAACGTAGAGAAAACATGAATGAGAGGTAGGTCTCTGTATCTCCTCAAATGTTCAATTTAACTTTCCTTTTAAATTCAATTTTACATTTGGGCTTCAACCCAAAAAAAAAAAGCTCTACACATTTATTATTTTCTTTCTTCAAATGTTCTAAAATATTTTCTTTATTCCCTCATGGAAACTTTTAATAGAATAAAACCACGGCCAGTATCTTACTCCAAATTCGGGATATTGATTCTTTTTGGCCAGTGAATTGGGATTGAAATCCCTGTGAATTGGACAACCATTGCTTAGATTTAAGAAAGATTGAAGAGAGGGAAAGAGAGCTTTACAGAGAATGAGTTAGAGTTGAGAAACAGATTTTTTTTTTTTTTTTTGGGTTGAAAAAATTTTGATAGCAGAAAAAATTTTGATCTCCCTGATTTGGCGGAAGATGCAAGAAGTGGGGTGTTCGCCCACCAGCATACGGTGTCAAGTTTTGATAGTAAAGGGTGAGTAGGTATCATTTCTACAGGGATTGGCTGTTAAATTGTCACTAAGTACCACGATTATCATAACTCAACGTTATTTAGGAATTTGAACTAATTGTCATTAGAATAGAACAAGAACAAATATAATTATGAAAATAATATAAAATATGAAAACTCCTATGCACAAATGTACTAGGGACTTGACTTCACCCTATTATTCCTATATTCATCCTATTTAGCTATTGCTAGCCAATTCTACTCAATTCATTAATCTTAAGTTTCCTAGGTAATTTCACTCCCTCTCAAGAGTGCCAATTAAAATGGTATGCAAAACGTAATTAAACAATATTCCTATTAGCCTAACTGAATCAAGCATCTATTAAGCAACCTAATTTTGATTACTCGAATTAATTGGCCTTCCGAACTCAACTAACTCTAGGTCGTGTTCTCCCAATTCTAACATGTGAAAGTAACTCTCCCGGGCCTAAATCTATATCTATATCTCTAATCCATATAAAAAAACACAAATTAGAGCAATTAAAATAGAGAAACACAAATGAATTAAATGGAAATCAAACTAACAATTGGCAAAATATTCAAAACATAGTTCAAACAAGGTTACTTTAAGTCCTAAAATAATAATCTAACTGAACATAGAGGAATCCATAACCAAAAACATAATCTAACAATTAAAAAGTAAATAAAGGGAGACGGAAGAACTATGTTAGAAGAATGATCTTCTAAGCTTAAATCCACCATCTTCTTCAAGGATTTTCAATGAAATAATGGGATTTGAGCCTCCAAAGTTCCTTCTTTTATAGGGATTTTGTGCATCTTTTTCCTCTCTTCCTCTCCAATTTTCGAAAAATGAGTCTTCTCCTATTTATATCTTTCCAAATCAACTCAAATTGATAGCATTTTGTGTTTGGGAGTTGCAGCGAATCAATTTCCTGCTACAGTGCCACTAAGGTTTTTGACAAAACTCTAGTGAAACTGGTCAACTGCTATAGAGATGGATTTCCTGCTACAACGGGTGTGTGGTTTTCCTGCTCACAGGCGAGACATTCGCTTAGCGGATGGATTTCCCGCTCGGGTGTCTGACTTTGATAAGGATTTCTGCCTTCTATATGGTTGAATTATATTTAGTGTCTCACAAAAATTATAGCTCTATCTCTTATCTTTCTAACGCCACTAAGATCACCTCATTTAGACTTTGGACAACAGAATTATGTCCCCAATATTGAAGTATGTTCCGAAGTCACATTTTCGATCTTTTTATTCCATGTTAATTTCAACCTATAAAAACAAAATAAAAACACATTAAAGTAATACAAATATTTGAAAATTTACTAATACTCAAGCTTAAAAGTACTTAATTTGTGAATAAAATACTCACTCATCATGGGAAGAACAATTCATTGAAAAACAAATGGTGGAAGAAATGGGGAAGAACCTGTTTCGGGAAAAAAAAAAAAAAAAATGGGGCATAAAAGTTGAAGAACAAAAAGGAAAAATGGAAGAAACGCCGCTTAGCGCCAAATGAACGCCTGACGCAGCTTCTGTTCTAAGCTTTATAGAACTCTCAATTCCACGCTGTTGCTTCTAATCCAACGGCTCTTGTTTCTTATGCTATCTACAACGGAAAAACAAATTGCGGTACTATAGTTATATCTTTTTAGGTTTTGTGTCCGTCGAGCTTTTGGAGACAATAATATCTTTAATGGAGCTATAAGATTAATTTTAGTGGAGGTTATCAATTGCATATATCATAGTGTACTATAATACACACTTATATACATAAGATTTTTAAAAATAAAATATTTGAGCCGGCGATTAAGCCCTCGCCGGGCCTTTGATGGCTCAGAGTGTACATTGAAGTCGCGGTTCTTAAAATTGTTAAATTGTATAGCTAAATATACTTGGAGAAACAAAAAACTTATAACGTTTGGAGTTCAACAAAACAAAAATATTCAACTGCCTTTATCCTAATTCCTACTGAAAACGCATGCTTGAAAAAATGCAATACTGTATGCCATTACCTTGAAGTGAAGGAAAATCATCTATTCAGATGCTTTCGACCACACTATAGTGTGGGAACAAGTCAAATCCTGCTAGCAATAACTTAGATAAATTCTGAGTAATATCGGACCATTTGGTAATGTTTTCAAAATAGTTTTATTTTCAGTACAAAAAGTAAAAATGAGATTGTTTTGAAAATCATTCTGAGACAAATTCTAAAATTACATTTGGTTGGTCTTTTAAGAGATTGTTTTGAGTATAATAAAAATGTGAAGTCATGTTTGGTTATATTTATGAAATTTTGTTTTGAGTACATGTAATTAAAAATCTTAAATTTATATATTAAGTAATTAATAATCATTTAATAAATAAAAATTAATATATTAATAATAATATAATAATGGATATTATCATTAATGAGTAAATTAGTAATTAAACTATATATATAATAAATTAATATGCTAAATAATTAAAAGATAGTAATTAATAGTGGATTATAAGTAAGTATTATCGGTAATGTACTCATATTTATTAGTTTATAAATAATTAATTAGTATATTAATATTAAATAATTAGTATATAAATAATTTATTAATATTATATTTACTAATTAAATAGTTAACTTTTAGTCACATAATTATATAATTAGTTAATTTATTACTAACTTTTATATAATACTCTATTATTTGATATATTAAATGATCAATTTTTGGTAATTATTATTTAAATAATTATTGATTACTTATTATCAATTATTAATTACTATTGATTAGTATATTAATTAATAATTAATTAACTATTCATTATTAATTGAGTAATTATTGTTTTTTTTTTTATCTATCAACGCACCCATCAATAACGTTGTTGCTTAAAAACATGTTGGAATATGCTGTAGTTGATAGTATATATGGCAGATTGTGAACCAACTTTCTCAAATAAATACTCTTACACCACTTGTGTTTATGACAGTAATATTAGGTTAATCATTTTGTACGGAAGATCTCTTAGGGTCCATTTGGTGTAAGGATTGAAATTAGGGTGATTTGAGTCTTTTGATTTAGAATCATGATTTATGATTTGAATCACGATTCAAAGTAATTAGAACCTTCGTTTGAATGTGTATATGCATGATTTTGATTCTAACATGAAATGTGATTTGAATATGTGTTTGGTTGTCTTGTTTTCTGAATTTAAATCATGACAAAAATAAATGTAATTTAAAAAATTATATAATAAATATAATTCATTACATGTAATTTAAAAAAAAATACAATTTGTTATATAATTAAAAAAATGAAATACTAGAAAAAAATTAAATGCAAATAATTATAACTCAAAATTATAACAAGTTAAGTGAAAAATAAATAATTATAGCTTTATTTTTTAAATAATTTTTTATTCCACATGTCTCTAATGGAGTACTGGTTGCACTTAAGTTTGCTGTTATCAACTCTCACGTGCGAAGCACTAGCTATGGGCTCTGGAGATCACTACTCCCACTGGGTCGTTGTCGGAGCTGAGTTAACTGACTGGGAGCTCCTGGAGTCGGCGAGTCAGCCCAAGTTCTCGGCTTGGCTGAGAAGGGTTCATAGGAAAATCCACGAGAACCCAGAGCTAGCCTTTGAGGAGTTTGAGACGAGTTAACTCGTGAGATCGGAGCTCGACTCGCTCGGCGTCGAGTCCACGTGGCCAGTGGCAAAGACCGGCATGGGGGCTTCCGTGGGGAGCGGAGCTTAGCCTTGGTTCGCCCTTATAGAGGACATGGACGCTCTTCCCATTCATGTTCTCTCTCTCCAAGCGCTTGCATTACGAGCACAATATTTTTTACTGTGCACTTGGGTTTCAAAAGGTAAAATCAGGTGGGGACTTGATTCCAAAATGATCTTAATCACTGAGCCCAAATGATCTCAATCACCCATTCTGATTCTAACTCATTTTGGACTTCCAAACATAGATTCAACCTTAATCCTAGGATCTGAATCCCTCAATCCTTCAACCAAACATGCACTTAAAGTCTGAGGATATGTACTCAAGGGAGGTAATAGGATCACTGGTAGAACTCAATTCAACAAGCGGCCTCAGAGTTTCCAAGATAGAATAAAACAAAAGGAATAATTACTTCGACTGCGTGGTCTTAGGATATTCTGACAAATATTGTCGCAAATAATTTCAAGTTATTTGTGACGACATTTTCTATTTGTCATTGCAAATAATCTTTTTAAGATTTCACCAAAAACGAAACGCAAGAAAAATGATTATTTGTGACGACTCAAAAATTATTTGCGACGACATTATGTCGTCGCAAATAATTGCCAGCTGATCTAATATACCCTATCTTCTTCTTCTTCATTTTCCCCTGACATTTTTTCTCTCTCTCTCTCTTTCTCCTGCAAAATCTCTCTCTCTGCCTCCTCTTCCCGTTGCCGCCCCCGCCGACGGCCCTCTTCTCTCTCTCTCTCTCTCTTCCAATGCCTTCTCTCTTCTTCCCCTCTCCAGCCGCCGCCACCGCCACTGCTCCCCTCGCCCCGCCCCCGCCAGGACTTCGAAGAGGCTAACATACTCTGACAGGTTTGGGTTTTCTCCTTTTGTTTTCTTTTGTAAATTTTGTTTGGTTGCCGAGAAAATGGAAGAAGAATCGTGCACGTATGAGAAAATTGTATTGCTCTTGTTTTGCTTATTGAGTATGTGCTTGGATTGAGTTACGAGAATTTTAATGCTCTAGGAGTTGAATATTGGGGATTTTGTTTGGGAATTTTGTTTAAGTTTAGTCGTGTTTTATGTTTCCGATAATGTGAAAATTTAAACTTGCATTGATTAGTCGAGAATTGTGTCTATATGTTACTCTAGATGTTAATAAAATGTTAATTTCAGTGTTTGATAATTATGTTCAATGTTTCAATTTGATGTAGGCATTTGATTGTTTACCATCGTCGTTGTTTGCCCGGTTCCTCTGACGTAATCCCCCGTTTAGTGGATTTGAACTTTGTAAGTTTTTTATATTTATTGTACTTTTTGTTTAAAATTGTTGTAGTTTTTGGTTGTATGAATTCGGGATTATGATTTTGATATTTTTACTATGATTTTCTTATATTGTTGAAATTTTATGTTTGTGATTCTTGTTCTGGGTGGCACATCTTGCAGCTATAGTGTGCTGAAATCTTTTAAAGTTATTTTTCTGCAAGTTTAGATTCTTAGATCATAAGAAAAATAACCCGTTATGCTGCCAAAATTTAGTTAGAAAACGAGAATTTTAATAAGTTCATTAACACACTTTAATGAATAAAATTTAATTGTGTTAATAAAGAGTAAATTTAAAATTAATTAAACACATTAATAAATTGTTATGTCTGTTGTTGTGTATAATTGAAATGTTGATTGACAAAAGTTAGATCTATTTGAGGAACCGATTGTCGGATCAATATTGGATGACACGTATGTGGATCTAGAAGATGCACAGTACGCTGAATTTAAGGATCTACTTTCTAAGCTCCAGGTGGGATTGTATCCGGGCTGCACTAAGTATTCATCTTTAAATTTCTTAGTGAAATTGATGCATGTAAAACGTGTTATACAAGTGGCCTAATGAGTGTATGGATGCTCTGTTAAATCTATTGAAAGATGCATTCTCGGATGTAAAGTTACCTTCTTCTTATTATGAGTCGAAGAAGCTCATGAGTAAACTTGGACTGGGTTACGAAACAATTCATGTCTGCAAGTACGATTGTGCTTTGTTTTGGAAGGAGAACGCTGATCTACAAATGTGTCCAGTATGTAAACCATCCCGTTGGAAGAAAAAAAAGACAAAGGGTACTAAACAAGTGTTGTGAAAAGTACTACATTATTTCCTGTTAACAGATTGGTTGAAGCGTCTGTATGGTTCTTGTTGTTGGTTGCCGAATCAAATTCGGCGGCGGAAGCATGGTAGATAGCGGATCATGTATAACAAAAATTTTCATAAAACTTTTGAGATGCTCTATAGATTATATTAATTTATGAACGAATAAATTAATCACATTAATTTATATTGTTCAAGAATCAACCGAAAAATACCTAGAAGCCGACTCGGATGATAACTTGAATTTCTTTGACTACGAACAGTCCTTGCTCCAAGCTTTGTGTTTAGAATATCAAAGTCTTCCACGTCGATTCTTTGATTCTACATAGACATGGGTGTGGGCACACGTGAGACAAAAATAGGTTTCTTAAACACTCGAATTTCCACAAACACCAACGCATGCACGATGTGGAATTTTTTGGAGAAAAAATATTTTGCTCTCTATTTTCCTTAGAGAATTCCGGCCACCTAACAACTTAGGGCAGAAAATATGTTTCAAAAATTATGTTTACAATTTTCTATCTTTCTCATATTTAAAGAGTAGAAGTCAAACTTCAAAACAGAATCAAATCCTTATCTCTAATTTTGAATTTGGAACAAAAAATCCATTCCCTTTATCCACAAGGTGGCCGGCCACATCACTAGGGTTTATCCCTATGTATGGCGCCAATAGTAGATAATGAAGGAAGAGATTTTATCCTTTATCCAGGAATCCAATTTTAATTCATATTCAAATTCGAATTTAAGTCAAACTTAAATTAATTTGAATTCTAAATTGAACAACTTATCAAATAAGTTAAATGGATAAATCTAGATGTGTTCAAATTCAAATTTAAATAATGACATTATTTGAAATAATAATTAATTCTCAATTAATTATTTTTTGAGTATTTAATTTTAGAATTCCGTATTCTAAAATTCCCATTTTGCCCTTTGTGTCTGGTAGAATTACAAGGATGACGCAGGGACTAATGGACCTATAATTCTGGGCTCTAATAAAATTAATAATTAATTAAACACTTTAATTAATTAATTAATTCTATTAATTCCAATAGTTACTCCACTATAAACTTGGAATTGAACTCTCGAAATTATAGACATTAATTACTTCTAAACTGCGAAGTGTCCATTTGATATAGTAATTATATATAGATCAATCATCCATTAATAATTCATAATTAGAGTCAGGTAGAATCCGTTAACCTCTCTAATTACATCTTTATCCTTGAGTACCATTGATTCTCTAATGGATAGTGATTCATAAAACACATTCATGAACCAGAGCGCTCTTACTAATCCAAGTACCGAATCAACACTCAAGAGAATTATTTATCTGCTTCTTTCTCAAGAAGGAATGGATTTCATCTCGTATAATAACATTCCCAGCTACCTATTTCATTATGTCTCCAAAATATAAGGAATAGGATTCAGGGTCTCGAAATCCGTACCGAATAAACCAAAAGACATAAATCCATAAATAGGAGTTTGTTAAGAACTCGGGATTAAGATCATCCTATATATGACCATCGGTAGACTCAATTAGAATTTCTATGCTTAACGGAAATTATTAGAAATTCATATTGCGTTTGCGTCCATGTTTCACATAATCTCATTATGCGAAATACAGTCATTCAATATCTCGCCATATTAACATTGCGGATAACACCGTTCCATTCTAAATGGGAATGACATGTATTAATAATGTTTTAATTAAAGATTCCGAACTTTAATTAAATTCATTATGAACAATTTACTTTTGATTATTATCCTTAAACATTATCCTCTCGTATACAACACTTATAAACCATGTTTAAGGTTACATAAATAATCAAGGAATTTTATTTGATATTCATAAAATATTCATAAATATATGCACATAAAATGATGAATAAACTCTTTTATTAAATAAATAATAAATATCCTTTTACATCTCATGCTTCTAGGACACTATTCCCAACACTTGTCACACAGTTAAAGATATGACGTGCCACCAGCGTGGGCGTTCAAATGATGAGGAATTAATGCGTCATCCAGTCGATGGTAGTGAATGGAAGGAGGTAGATGAAAAGTATCATGATTTTTCATGTGAGCCAAGAAATGTTCGCTTGGGGTTGGCCGCTGATGGTTTCAATCCTTCCGGGAACATGAGCCTCTCATACAATATGTGGCCGGTGGTTTTAACGGCCTACAATTTACCTCCGTGGTTATGCACCAAGGATCCTTATAAGATATTGACATTGTTGATTCCTGGCCGAAATGCACCAGGAAAGGATATGGATGTCCTTTTAAGGCCCCTTGTGGATGAGCTAAGAGATTGGTGGAATGAAGGAGTAATTATACATGACGCAGTTTCGAATACATCATTTCAGATATAGGCTATATTGCTCATGACAGTTAATGATTTTCCTGCTCATAGTAGTTTATCTGGATGGAGTGGTCATGCCTATTTAGCATGCCCAACTTGCAACGATGCAACCCCTTCAAAGAGGATAACAAGTAAGACTTGTTTTGTTGGCCATTGACAATGGCTTCCTATTAATCATGGGATGAGAAAGAATAAAAATTTTGATGGTAAGGTTGAGAAACGACCTCCACCGACTCAAAAATCTGGTCACCAAATCTTAGCTTAGTTAGAAAATGTGTTAGTCAGATTGCCTGGTTAACATGAAAAGTATGGTGGTAACAAGCAGAAACGACATGCAAGCGAGCTTAATTGGGCAAAGAAGAGTATATTTTGGGAGTTGCCTTATTGGAAGTCATTGTCGTTACGTCACAACTTAGATGTCATGCATATTGAGAAGAATGTATGCGATAGCTTATTGGGCACAATTCTAGACATTGATGGAAAAAGTAAGGATACGAACAAGGCGAGAATCAATCTGTAACATATGGGGGTGCGCAAGGAGTTGCATTTGTACAAAGATGGTGATTGTTGGATGAAACCACACGCGTCTTATACACTATCTCCAAACCACGGTTAAAAATTTTGTGATTTTTTAAAATCAGTAAGGTTTCATGATAACCTACGTATTATGGAGTTTTGGATGATATTTATGAACTGTCCTACTTGAACGATAATTCTGTTGTGCTTTTTAAATGTCTATGGTTTGTCACTCGTCCAGGAAAGGAAAGGATTCAACACTACAAAAATAGAGTAAGTGTTTTTGTTAAAGACACGTGGTACGAAAATGAACCTTTCATACTTGCATCTCAAGCAGAGTAAGTTTTTTACGTAGACGATTTATTTAACGGTCCAAACTAGAAGGTTGTAGAACACATTAAACATCGACATATTTGGGACATTCCAGAAACTGACGATCGCGTTCGTAGAGCTACGAAAACTATTACGTTACGATAGAGTATGGCTGCGCCGATAAACCCCAGACAGATCGAGGAGGATCGTAGAGCTACGATCGCGTTCATGGACATGCGCATCCACACATTCTCCAGTCGCCTTCAGCCGTACTTACTAATGGAGTGGATCAACATTTTGGAGATAGCCTTTGATGTTTATCACATTCCAGAGCGGTTGAGAGTTCGATTGGCCGCCTCAAAATTAGGAGGACACGCTATCGCCTGGTGGCTCGAGAAGAGAGCTAAACACCAACCTCCTAGTTGGAAAGAGTTCAAGCAACAGATTAGAGTCGAGTATGGGCCGGTATTATATGGCGATATTGAGGTTCATGCTCCGAAAGTGGAGAGATCCTCATATCTGGTCTATGATTTTATGCCCAATGCCTCATTAGCTTCTCACCTTTTTACGCCCAAATAACTAATGTTTTGGACTTGCTCCGGAGGCTACAAAACGGCTTGTTTAGAGGTTGCATCATGCACTGTGACATATTCAAACCCAATAATAAGTAGCCGAATTCGTTAGCAGTGAAATAACTAGTCCATCAAATTACAACCTTTTGCTTTTTTGCATAAATAGTTCAAAATTACGACTCTTTTTTTTTTTTTTTTGAGATTTTTTTATAACAACCTCTATATTTTCCTGCACACTGAATTAATCCGTAATAATAGAACCCCATGACTTATAAACTTTACTTTTCTAAAGCGGATTGCTGTCCCACGCAATAGAATCCCATAACCGTCTTTCTCATGTATAAAAAGAAAGGAATGACAATATATCGAAGTGTATTAGAGATAATGTGAAATCTATGTGGCATGCTGTGGTTGGAAGTCAAGAACAGATGGGATTGCTTTAGGGGTATTTTAGACTTTACAGAATAAGATTTGAGTTTCAATAGCGAATTTGTTTTTTGTGTTAACTTGCACTGGGTTAGAGAGAGAGAAGCTAGAGAGAGAAAGTTATCTCATATGTTTCAGATAGGGATTTTCTCTAAGGTTTCTGTGTTGTGTAATTCCATTGTGATCTGCAGAGTTCTTGAATTCTTCTTTACATTTCTCTGCTCATGGTTTTAGGGTTTTCTTCAATCTCTTGAATTGCTGTTGATTCATTCTCGTTATTTTTTGGTTTCGGATATGGCTGGGATTTTCACGGATAAAGAAGAAGATAAGATAAGAAGAAAGGGACACATTGCTTTACATTTCTCTATTATTTTTGCCTTTCTCTTTCTTTTTCTTTCTATTTTTCACTTTCCGCTCCTTTCTTCTTTCTGTTTTGTCTTTCCCTCCCTCCCTCTCCCTCTTTCTCTCTTTCTTTTCTCTTTCTCCTCTCTTCTTTCGTTTTTACTTTTTACTTTAATTTTTCTTTAGGAAAAAAATTAAAATTTCCTTTCTTTCTTCTCCCTTTCTTGCTGCACTATTTCATTCTTTCTTTCTTTTCCTTTTCCATTTTTCTTTATATATTCGGACAAAGACTTGCCTTTTTTGTAAGTGAAGCGGTTATTGGAGCTGATGTTTCAACATCAATGCTCCTCCATCTACTGCGTCATGTCAGTTGTTATGCTCCATGAGAACAACGTACTTCGGTGCTTAAGTCAGGCAACGATTTTTTAGACTAAAAATTAGGATAGTATGATTAATGTTGTAAAAGGATGGATCAAATTCTGAGCCAAGCATTCTTTTGAGACAAAACGATCATTACTGCATGGAGATAAGTGTAAACAATCTTTTGAGAACATCCTTTTCCAATTTTTAGGATGTTAATGTAATGCTATATATATATATATATATAGTAAAGCAACACGTTCGTATAAATTATCATTTGTTCAGGAAATATATTTTTCTGTAGAAATATTCGCTTTCCTTTTGGCCCCGGTGAATGGTGGGTCAAGCTGCGCTTTGTGCAAAGACCCTACCTTTTTTTTTTTTTTGGCTTTTTGTGAATCCTTTTTCACCGATTGAGAAGAGAGCTAAAATCAATATCTGTTGTATATATTGTCTCGACTTTGTTTAGCAATGACCGGTAGACACGCAAATGTGTGAACGAACTGAAAGAGGAAGAAAGTAAAGTGAAAGCTTCATTCTTGGTTTCTAACTGTAAATTTGTCCAATAATTGAGACAGTCAAAACCGAGTATAATCCATTAATATGATAAAGCCACACCAAACATGCAAAGCCGAAAAAAGAATAGTGATTTTTTTTTTTTTTTTTTTTTAGCTAGTAGGAAAAAAGCATAGTGTGATTTCTCTCTAAAAAGAGAGTACGATATTAAAAAAATAAAATAAAAAATAACTACTTTCCAAGGGCGTTATAGTCAGTTCAATAAGGTTGGTAGATATCTCAGTTATCATGGGACACAACAGAATCTCCACTTCATGAAAATATGAGTTAGTGTGTTTTACTCAAGTCTATTATAAGTCTTCTTCTTCTTCTTTCTGTCTGTCTCTATTTCATTCCATGACCTAGAAGAATCCAGCTTGTAAGAAAAAATATTGCTGTAATGGACATGAAGACCAATCAAAGATTCATGTTTGTTCTTCTCTTCGTGTGTTTGTTTCTCGAGACGAATCTATCCCTACGAGTTGATACCATCTCTGCAAACCAGTCGCTTTCTGGTCACCAAACCATTGTATCTGCTGGTGGGGTCTTTGAGCTCGGATTCTTTAAGCCAGGTAACTCTCCAAACTACTATATAGGCATGTGGTGGAAGAAAGTTACAGTGCAGACTGTAGTTTGGGTTGCAAATAGAGAGAAACCAGTTTTAGATAGATTTTCTTCGGAGCTGAAAATCTCAAATGGCAATTTAGTTCTTTTCAACGGGTCCAAAGTCCCAATTTGGTCCACAAACGTGAATTCCACAAGGTCTGCTTCTGTGGAAGCCGTTCTTCTGGATAACGGCAACCTCGTCTTAAAACACGTCGGGAAACAGATGAAGCCGATATGGGAGAGTTTTCATCATCTAACTGATAGTTTGCTACCTGGTTGCAAATTTGGATACAACAAGAAGACCAAAAGCAAGCAAGTTCTCACGGCATGGAAGAATCTAGAAGATCCGGGCCCTGGTCGCTATTCAATTGAGCCATTCCCAAGGGATAACTCCTTTGTCATAGAGTGGAATATGTCTAGAGGCTTCTGGAACACTGGAACTTGGAACGGGGAGATTTTTAACCTTGTGCCTGGGGTGAACATTCATAGTCTCTACAATTTTAGCTATGTTTCAAATGACAAGGAGAGCTATTTCATATACTTTGTTGAAAACACTACCAAGACTATATCTCGACTTGTTATGGGTATTTCTGGCCAACTGCAGCAACCATTGTGGATGCCTCCTGAAGGGTGGAGAACGATTTGGTCTTTCCCCAGACAGCAATGTAAAGTTCATGCCTTTTGCGGGCCATATGGAAGCTGCACAGATAGCGCTAATGTGTGTAGTTGTTTGTCAGGATTCAAGCAAAAATCGCCGAGTGATTGGGATTTGAAGGACTACTCTGGAGGATGCATTAGAAAGACAAAACTTCAGTGCGAGAACTACAATCTTTCAAGTGGTGAGAAGGACAAATTCCTTGAACTTCCTGACATGCTTTTGCATGAAAGTGAGCAATTTGTGAAAGTAGGGGATATTACAGCTTGTGAATCGACATGCTTAAATAACTGCTCTTGCGTGGCTTATGCTTATGACAACAAGCATGGTTGTTCAATTTGGACAAACGATCTCTTAGATCTGGAGCAACTCAAAGCTGGAGACAACAATGGAAGAACTCTCTACCTTCGACTAGCAGCCTCCGACTATTGGGATGCTATGAATAGTAAGAGACTGATTCGAAGTGCTAGTAATAAGGCACTGATTATAGGTGTTGTGGTGGGCTCAAGTGTAGTACTTCTCGCAGGCCTTATTATATTTTCTGTTATAAGACAGAGAAACAAGAAAATCAGAAGACGACAAAAAGAAGTTCAGAACTCCTTGACGGTGTTTACCTACAAAGAACTACAGAATGCCACAAAGAACTTCTCGGAGAAATTAGGTGGTGGAGGCTTTGGTTCAGTCTTTAAGGGGACTTTGCCTCACTCTTCTATGGTAGCAGTGAAGAAGCTTGAAAGTGTCGGCCAAGGAGAGAAGCAATTTCGGGCAGAAGTTAGTACAATCGGAACAATCCAACATGTTAACCTTGTTCGGCTTCGCGGGTTTTGCTCTGAAGGTACTAAAAGTTGCTAGTTGCTAGTCTACGATTACATGCAAAATGGCTCGTTAGGTTCTCGCCTTTTCCATGAAAAGAATTCAAACGTTTTGGAATGGAAAGCAAGATACCAAATTGCTTTAGGGACAGCTAGAGGCTTGGTGTATTTACACGAGATGTGCAGAAACTGCATTATTCACTGCGACATCAAGCCTGAAAACATTCTTTTAGATGCAGAATTTTGTCCGAAAGTGGCAGATTTCGGGTTGGCGAAACTTGTTGGGAGAGAATTCAGTCGCGTCCTGACAACAATGAGAGGGACAAGAGGTTATCTGGCACCAGAGTGGATTGGAGGATTGGCGATAACACCAAAAGCGGATGTTTACAGCTACGGAATGATGCTTTTCGAGCTTGTATCCGGAAAGCGAAACTCAAAGCAATCAGACTCAGAAGGAAAAGTGCCGAAGTACTTTCCAAGTTTGGCCACTAGCGTAGTAGTCGAAGGCGGTGATGTCCTTAGCCTTTTAGACCCGAGGTTGGAGGGTGATGCTGACGTACAAGAACTTGAAAACGTTTGTAAAGTTGCTTGTTGGTGTATCCAAGATGAAGAAGCGCATAGGCCAACAATGAGTCAAGTAGTTCAAATGCTTGAAGGTACTCTGGAGGTGGATTTACCACCTATTCCGAGAACGCTCTACTTTTTTGATGAGAATTAGGAGACTTCTGCAGCTTGTTAAGTGATTTGGGTATCTCTTTGACACTAAGTGAGGATTACCACTTCAGTGTGACGCAAGTCCTGAACCGATTGGATCAAAATAATGGAGCTCTGATTTCTCTTGTTTTTCAGTTAATCCGTGATTTACTGTTATTTATGTAAAAGTAAAGATGTTGTTTTTACTGTTATTTATGTAAATGTTATTTATGTAAAAGTAAAGATGTCGTTTTTACTGTTATTTATGTAAAAGTAAAGATGTTTTACATATGTCGTTTTTACTGTTATTTATCTAAAATAAACTTGTGATTTCTTTTTTGATCGGTTGTTATTTATGTATTGAGTACAGTAAGGAAACACGATCAGACATCAATTACCTTCTTAGAACCTTGATCATGGGCTAACACTTATAAGTCTTCATGATCCAAAATACTTTTTATTATATTTGATTTACTGTGTGGACACTTCTAGTAAAGGCTGATCAGATTTATTACTTTCCATCTATTTTTGCTTCTAGTTTTGTGCGTGTCTATATAAAGTGCTCCGTAACCATATCATTTTATTGATGTAACATACATTAATCAAAATTAATAGGCTTCGTTAATTTTGCTCGTTTGATTTTTTGAGTGAAGTTAAAAAGTAAATTTATGTGAGAGAAAATACTGTAGTACAAAATTCAATTTGAATTTTTATAAAAGTAAACACCAAAGTAAAAATTATTTGAGTTGTGGTTCAAACTAATAAAACGAACGAGGTCTTAAAGTGTTCTTTTACTTATTATGGTATAATTTGCATTTTTTTTTTTACACTGGTTACAATGTCTCAAGACTCCACTGAATCATGGCCATACGTAAGCGTATGCAAGGCATCATTCACGCTGTGAGAAAGAAAGATAGACGGGACGATTCTTTGGAGATTCGGTTTATGGAGCTGTACAACGCAGTTATGTATGTTTGAATTTCGCTACCAGCTAGTAGCCAATAGGATTATTCCTGCGGTGTTTGAACTGTTTTCAAACAATAATTAAACGTTGAATTGATTCATTTATCACGTAAAATACTATTTACTTTAAATAGTTTTAAAATATACTATTTTCTTAATTTAGTTTCAAAAATTTGTTAGTTACTACAATTTTTATATATTCATATATATATATATATATATATATATTAGTTTTAATGGTTACTTTCATATTTCTCTATCAATGAGTATTGAAATTTTAGCCACAAGATATTAATTTGGCTATCGATAAAAACGTATTCATTAAAAACTCATTCATATATATATATATATATATATATATATATATATATATATATATATATTGCTGAGAGCCCAAATTGAGATCTATTGTTTCCTATGGTGATCCATCACGGTCAAATACTTTTCCACCACGTTAGGGTTGGTAATGCTTGATAATCATTGTATATCATAGTAATGTAATACACACTTATATATATTATATAGATTTTTAAAAATAAAAAATTTGAGTGGCGGCTTAAGCGCTCCCCGGGCCATTGATGGCTCTGAGTGGGCATTGAAGTCATGGTTCTTACAATTGTTATATACTTGGGACAAAAAAAAATAGAGAAAAAAACTTTTAACGGTTGGAGACAAATATTACATCATGAAAAAAATGCAAACTGTATACCATTACCTTGAAGTGTAGCCAAATCATCTATTCATGATCAGATGATTTGAACCAAACTATAGTGTAGGAAGAAATTTAATCCTTCTAGCATTACTGGGACAAATTCCTGGCAGTTCCAATAACGTTGTTGCCTGAAAATATGGAATGTGCTGCAGTTGATAGGATGGTAGATTGTGAATCAACTTTCTCAATTAAATACTCTTTTTATGACAGCAATGGTTGATCCATTTGGACAGGAGATCTTTAAGTCTGAGGATACACAAAGCAGGTTATAGGACTGGTAGAACTCTCTACATTCAACTACCTACCAGCCTCAGAGTTTCCAAGACAGAATAAAACAAAAGGAATAATTACTGATATTGTTCTGATTGTCTTAGCTATCGAGTAACCGGGCTAGCAGTTTTTCGTTGGTCATTCGAAGATGTGTTTAATCTATTTCGACAGCGTGGTTTTGCTCGCTCTCAAGGTACTAAAAAGTTGTTGGTCTACGATTTCATGTTCAAAGGTTCACAATTAGCTTCTTACCCTTTTCACTCAAATCACTCTTAACGTTTTATCCTGATCCTTCCAAGCATGAGATGGACAAGATATTATCTCGCACTAAAATGGATTTAACAAATTATGATCCCTTTTTTTTTTTCTGCGTAGACTTTCAAAGATTACGGCCTCGTTCATTTAGCGGATTCGAGTTTTTAATTCAACATGAGATGTGACATTTTCTAAGAGTTTTTTACTGTAACAAAAAAAGTTAGATATGACATTTTCTGAAAGCTTTTTACTGTAAAAATTTAGAACTGAAAACTCGAATCGATGAAATAAATAAGGCCTACGACTCTATTTTTTAGAGGATCAAACTATCATAACCTCTACATTTCTGTAAGAGGGATTTAACAAGTTACATACTTTTTCTTTTTTATATTATAAAGTGTGTAAAAAATTACAACTCTTTTTTTTTTTTTTTTTTTTTGAGAGATTCAATATCACAAGTTGTGAAACAGTCTGTATTGGTTTCGAGAGCTGATCACTAATAGAACCCCATCACAATTCTATTTTTCTAAAGCGGATTGCTGGCTCATGGAATAAAATCCCATAGCGTTCTTTTCTTTGTAATTAATAAAAGAACTGGATTAAGTGTATTAAAGATAAAGAAGATAAGAAAAGAGAGCATTGCTTGGCTTGTCTTTCCTTTTGTCGACAATAACACGCTCTCCACTTTTATTTTTACTTTTATCTCTTCTTTTTTGTATTTTTCACTTTTCTCCTTCTCTTTTTCTGTCTTCCTCTCTCACTCTCACTCTTTCTCTTGCGTTCTTTTCTCTT
Source organism: Morus alba (assembly GCA_012066045.3). Lineage (NCBI taxonomy): Eukaryota > Viridiplantae > Streptophyta > Magnoliopsida > Rosales > Moraceae > Morus > Morus alba. The sequence goes on along the minus strand of CP050233.2, from coordinate 7,826,951 downwards.
ATCACTTTCTCTCTTCTTTCTTGTTTTAGTTTTTAATTTAATATTCTCTTTCTTTAGAAAAAAAAAATCCTTTTCTTTCTTCTTTCTTTCTTGCTGTCCATTCTTTCTTTCTTTTTTTTTTTTTCCTTTTTTCTTTTTTATATTCGGACAAAGGACTTGTCTTTTCTGGAAGTGATAGGATAGATGTCCCAACATCAGTGCTCCTTCATCTGCTCCACTATTCTCTATCACTCTCATTTCTTCTACCCCTTGAGAGGAAACGGGTGTTTATCTGCTGCAAAAGGTTCTCTAATACTCAAGTTAGACAAATAAAATTTTCTATTCATATAAAAAATCATTGGTGTAAGTGTGCTCAAACAGTTTCTACTAGAAACACTTATGGTTTAAACACTTCCATCACGAACAACTTGTACAACCGCTTTTATAGACATAATCTTCGGCAATATTGATAAACGCAGACAACCTTTCCCAATACTGATCAAACAATCAATTTTTCAGATGTGTCCAACTTTTGTCAATTGGCATCTTGATTATAAAAACAATAACACATCTAATCATACTTCATGTTTTCTTGTGACTATATAATCACGTTTATAAAGAAAGTTTAACATTTCATGCTTCAATTTTATAAGTTTTATCAAATCTTATGAACAAGTTATTTTTTTTATTGTTGCACTCATAATTTTTATAATTAATTCTTAATTTTCTTTCTGTTAATATAACTAATTCTTATTAATTAAATTATTAAAATTAATATATTTTAATAAAATTTCAGCATATAACAGCATATTTTTCCTATTATCCAAAAATTCAAACCTGTAAAAAAATAGTTTTTAAAAGATTTCAGCACACTATAATTACAAGATATGCCACCCAGAACAATTATTAAAAAATTTAATCTCAACCTAAATCAAATTATAATCTTAAAATTTTAACAATCTCAATATCAAATTGCAACAATCTCAAAATTCATAATCTAAAATTTAATCTATAATCCAAATTTCAAATTATATACTAATTCTAAAATTCTAAAATCTATAAATCAAATTTTAAGATTTAAAATCTATAATTATATACAATTCAAATAACAACAAACTCATAAATTTTAAACTAACATATGCAATAATTCAGACAAAAAAAAACTTACAAAATTCAAACCGACTGAAACGGGGCCTGAAAATGGCAAGATTAACAGGGACAAAGGGCGGCGGCGGCTTATTTCGGCGGCGGTGGCGGAATTTTAGATTTTGAGATTTTTTGGATGAACAAACAAATAAAACATATAATATTGTTGATTTTGAAGAGAATCCAAAGAGATTTTGAGAGTTTGGGGGTGAGAAAACCGGAAAAAATAGGTGAGAGGCCGTGAGAGAGAGAGAAAGAGAGAGAGAGAGAGAGAAACCAATTGGAGAAAATTGAGGAGGAGGCTCTGCTCCTGGGCATATAACAGATTTTTTTGCGACAACCAAGTAGACTATTTGCAACTACATGTCGTCGTAAAAATAACCTAAAATTATTTGCGACGATATCGCATTATTTGCTACGATAAATGTTGTGGGAGGAAGGTTTTGAAATCCTTATTTGCAACGACATCTGTAGTGTCGTCGCAAATAATATTTGGGGTCCCGCCCAGTTTCTCCACCTTGTAAATTATTGAGGGGACACAAATCCCTTTTTGTGACGACACACATTAATGTCGTCTCAAAAAAAAAATTTGCCACCAGTAAAAATAATCCTTTTTGCTCGGGAAAAAAATAAAATAAATTTTATTTGTGTAGGACTATTTGCGTCGAAAATAATGTCGTCACAAAAAGTGCTATTTTGACGCTAAAAGTTCACGTCATATGAGATCTGGCACCAGCCATTATTTGCGACGACATGTGATATTTTTGCTACAATATTATTTTTTCAGTTTTACGAAATTATTTGTGACGACATGTCGCTGTAAATATTCACTTATTTGCGACAACAAATGACGTCACAAATAGCCCAAATTGTAGTAGTGTATATGTATGTAGTTCCTGCATATATATATATATATATATATATATATATATTTTGTGGAAAACCCAAATTGAGATCTATTCGGTCCAATACTATTTCACCACTTTCGGCTTCGTAATGCTTGATAATCATTGTATATCATAGTAATGTAATACACACTTATATATATTATATAGATTTTAAAAATAAAAAATTTGAGTGGCGGCTTAAGCGCTCACCGGGCCATTGATGGCTCTGAGTGCGCATTGAAGTCATGGTTCTTACAATTGCTAAATACTTGGGAAAAAAAAGCGAGAGAAAAACAACTTTTAACGGTTGGAGACAAATATTACATCATGAAAAAAATGCAAACTGTATACCATTACCTTGAAGTGTAGCCAAATCATCTATTCATGATCAGATGATTTGAACCAAACTATAGTGTAGGAAGAAATTTAATCCTTCTAGCATTACTGGGACAAATTCCTGGAAGTTCCTATAACGTTGTTGCCTGAAAACATGGAATGTGCTGCAGTTGATAGGATGGTAGATTGTGAATCAACTTTCTCAATTAAATACTCTTTTTTATGACAGCAATGGTTGATCCATTTGGACAGGAGATCTTTAAGTCTGAGGATACACAAAGCAGGTTATAGGACTGGTAGAACTCTCTACTTTCAGCTACCTAGCAGCCTCAGAGTTTCCAAGACAGAATAAAACAAAAGGAATAATTACTGATATTGTTCTGATTGTCTTAGCTACCGAGTAACCGGGCTAGCAATTTATCGTTGGACATTGCAAGATGTGTTAATCTATTTCGACAGCGTGGTTTTGCTCGCTCTCACGGTACTAAAAAGTTGTTGGTCTACGATTTCATGTTCAATGGCTCACAATTAGCTTCTTACTATTTTCACTCAAATCACTCTTAATGTTTTATGGACAAGAGATTATCTCGCACTATAATGGATTTAACAAATTATGATCCCCTTTTTTTTCTGCGTAGACTTTCAAAGATTACGACTCTAATTTTTAGAGGTTCAAACTATCATAACCTCTACATTTCTGTAAGAGGGATTTAACAAGTTACATACTTTTTCTTTTTTATATTATAAAGTGTGTAAAAAATTACAACTCTTTTTTTGTTTTTTTTTGTTTTTTTTTTTTGTTTTTTTTTTTTTTTTTTTTTTTTTTTTTTTTTTTTTGAGAGATTCAATATCGCAAGTTGTGAAACAGTCTGTATTGGTTTCGAGAGCTGATAACTAATAGAACCCCATCACCATTTTATTTTTCTAAAGCGGATTGCTGGCCCATGGAATAAAATCCCAGAGCGTTCTTTTCTTTGTCATTAATAAAAGAACGGGATTAAGTGTATTAAAGATAAAGAAGAAGATAAGATAAGAAAGCATTGCTTAGCTTGTCTTTCCTTTTGTCGACAATAACACGCTCTCCACTTTTATTTTTACTTTTATCTCTTCTTTTTTTTTTTTTTTTTTTTTTTTTTTTTTCACTTTTCTCCTTCTCTTTTTCTGTCTTCCTCTCTCACTCTCACTCTCTCTTGCTTTCTTTTCTCTTATCTCTTTCTCTCTTTTTTCATCTCTCTTCTTCCTTTTTTTAGTTTTTAATGTAATATTCTCTTTCTTTAGAAAAAAAATAAAAATAAAAATTTCCTTTCTTTCTTCTTTCTTTCTTGCTGTCCATTCTTTCTTTCCTTTTCTTTTTTCTTTTTTATATTCGGACAAAGGACTTGTCTTTTCTGGAAGTGATAGAATAGATGTCCCAACATCAGTGCTCCTTCATCTGCTCCACTATTCTCTATCACTCTCATTTCTTCTACCTCTTGAGAGGAAACGGGTATTTATCTGCTGCAGAAGGTACCCTAATACTCAAGTTAGACAAATAATTTTTGATTCGTATAAGTCATCCTTTATCTAGGGTTTTTGGGAATATGTGAGGATTTTACCTTTTTTTCTTTTAAGTAGTTAAGGAAATCCCCCAATATTCCTTGAAGTTCCCTGTATAATTGTGGACACGTGTTCCACTATGGATGAACGGGCTTGATCTCTTATAATGCGTGTCTGAATAATCACAATCTCAATATCAAGGTTTTTCTATCAAGATACGTCTTGGTCAAGAAATCCTTAATAATTTAATCATTACCTCCATCTCTATTGATAAAGCTTCGTTAGATTCGCGGATTTAAATTTTTTATTCGAATTAAGATGTGATATTTTTTTAAAAATTTTTAACTGTAGCATGAAAAAGTAGATTTGACATTTTTTAAGAGTTTTTAATTGTAAAAATCTAAAACTGAAAATTCAAATCGGTGAAATAAACGAGACCTTAATATGTTAGTGAAACTTAAGCCCTGAACCTTAGTCTGTCATTTTTTTTATCCTTGGAATTCTAAGGGTGTATAACGAGGCGGTGAAGAAGGACTAACATTTATGGCATGTTGGAATTACCCTAAAGCTAAACAAAGCAATTTTTCTGGCCTCTGATCACTCCCGATAATACCAAATTTTTGACCAAAAAGTATGTGATTTTTGGTGGAAATTGGTAATGAACAAGAATTGTTATTTTGTCACAACGTCTAACATTTTTCAGTCAAATTTCATCCTTTGGGTCATTAACGACTTCTCTCGGAGCGTTACTGAGCTTTCAAAAGGTTTTTTTTTTTTTTTTTTTGTTTTTTTTCTCTTTTTTAGTTATTTCCATATTTGTAATAAGTTGACCTAAGATTTTCATATTCCAATTCTGATTATGTTTCCTTAGTCGTTAGGTTTGACAGTTTCAATTTTAGTTTCTTGTTCAAAATTTTCTTTTTGAAATTTCTCGTAATTTTATTATGTCTCTCTCATTTTCTTTCATTTTTGAAATTTTGTGTGAATAATGGACTTTGAAATGGTTTTCCTGGCATCTATCAGTTTTTTTTTTTTCTCATTAAGCTTGTGCTACATCAACACATGTCTCAACCTTATTTGTTGTGGGGAGATTCCCCCAACACGTGTCCTTGTCACCCATCTCTTCCCTTATTTTTCACTTCTATATATATATATATATATATTTTTTTTTTTTTTTTCTTCTTTGCTTTTTATGTAACGATCCCAACGTTTTTCTTTTGTGACATTTTTTTTTTTTTTTTTTTTTTTGGGGGGGGATGGGGTTCCACTCAAAGTTGGCAGGTTCAGTTAAGATCCTTGTTTTCAAAGTATCTATGGACGTATTAATCAAGCTTTATACCATCAAGTTACTTGTACTATTAAAGACAAAAAACGGTGATGGATATATTAGTACTATGTACAGTGAAAAACTAAGAATCGTAGCAGATATGGAGGTTTGTAGTATTTTTCAGGGTTGTGTATGTACCTAAAATATTTGTGGTAGATTAGTTATTAATTTTTTGAACAAAATTCTCTTGGAAGAAGTGAAAATTTCTGTAATATGGATCAATCTTATTCTGACGTCCGTAGACCTCTAGAGAGTTTGCCTCTCAATCTTCTTTTTTTTTTTTTTGCCTTGCAAGGAAAAGGTGATTTACAAAACATCATTGTAAACAATCTTCAGAAGATAGTTAAATGAACAAACCTACCGAGGAGAAATATTAGAGACACAAAGGCCCCATTTATTTCACCAATTTGAGTTTATAATTCAAATTTTGTAACAGTAAAAAACTTTAAAAAATAGTCATATTTAATTTTTTTACTGCAGTAAAAAACTCTTATATAAAATCACATCTCAACTCAAATTAAAAACTCGAATCAGCGAACTAAACGGCCCATAATGATTATTATTAGATGAAGGTCATCGTTAAAAATCTTTTGATCGGACATTCTTTTTCTGGTTAAATAATGCTATATAGTAAAGTACAAATGGTTGTATGTATTACTTACATGATCATCAGTATCATTTGCTGAGGAGTTAATTTTTCTGTAGCAGTCTTTGGAAATAGCGGTATTCGCTTTCCTTTCAGCTATGGTGAATATTGGTGGGTCAGGCTGCGTTTTCTCGAACGCGCCTTTTTTGTTTTTTTTTTGTTTTTTTGTTTGAATGAATCCTTTTTCGCTGGCTGAGAAAAAGGAGATAAATCAATCTCTTGTGTATATTGATTCGACGTTGTTTAGCAATGACCTGCAGACACGCAAACGCATGAACAAACTGAAAGAGAAAGAAAACGAAGTGAAAGCTTCATTTTTGGTTTCTTTCTAACTGTATTATTCTCCAATAATTGAGACAGTCAAAACCGATTGCAATGACGATCCCTTATTATTATTATTTTTTTAATATAGTGGTTTTAATTTTACTATAGTAGGTTTGTGTATAAATTAGACTCCCCCTTAATTAATAGTTCTTTACATTTTATTGGGCTAATCATTTAGATTTTAAAAAAATAAAAGGGTTATATACATAAATGTCTACTAAGAATACTATAATAGCCCGATTAAAATACTAGCAAAATCTAATAATTTTAATAGCCCAATTAAAATACTAGCACATTTATACTAAAGGTGATATTTTGTCTATACTAAATGCTTGCAAAGAAAGCTAACTCTTCAATTTTTAGATTCTCAAACAAATATCAAGAATACTATTACACAAATAAGTCACAATATTATTCAAGCATGAAGCGGTACTATTAAAATTTCTTTTCCATCCATTGAAAGTAATTTATATCCACACATTTTTGTAAAATTAATACCCACCACCCACGCTTACACTTTTTCAATCTCTAACTCAACAGGTTGGTTAATGAATGCTATTTCCAAATGTTCGAAAAATAAAAATAAAAAATTGAAAGAAGTTTGGAAATTTGCTCCATTATTCAAGGTTAGATTTTATTTTTTTTCCTTCTTTTTTTTTTTTTCATTTTTTCCTTTATAATAATAATTTTTTCCCTTCTATTTCAATGTCTAATTTAAGAGAACTATTTTCATTCATTATGTATTAGTGATTGGTACTTCAAAATTCAAACGTAATCAGGTTATTACTCTTATTTTTTGTTATTACTATCCAAATTATTTTAGTTGGATTTTATACTTAAACTGTAAAATAGAAACAATAATTTTCTATTAAAAAATAAAGTTGGCATAATGAGATATATGTGTATAGTTTACTAGATTTATATATTGTAGTTCATCCGAGGTCTTAAAATTTATTTTCAGTTTTGAATTTCAATAACCATTCTGTATTGGTAAGCTAACTATTCTTTGTTTTTTCAAAGAAAAAATATGTAAGATCAAACAATTTAGAGAAGATGGTCAATCACCTATTCTAAATTTTGAAAAAATTAAGTTCCCAAACAATCCAAAAAGGTTCAAAGAATTGAAATTAAAAAAATTAATATTACTATATTTTATATAACTGATAGTGATATATTTTTTTTTTAAATAAATATAATATTAATATTTTTATGTGTTAATATATCGTGAATTAATTTAATAAATAAAAATTATTATTATATATATATATATATATATTAGTATTAATCTTGATTAAAAAAATAAGCCCTTATACATAAATTCTGACTCTCTGTCGCTGAAACCGAGTGATAATCCATTACGATAAGGCTGCAGTATCAGACACGTAAAGCCGAAAATAAATACTTATTTATTTTTCTTTTCTAGAAGGAAAAAAGCAAAGTGCGATTACTTTCTAAAATGAGAGTACGATATTAAAAACGAAAATAAAAATAGCTACTTTCCAAGGGCGTTATAGTCAGTTCAATAAGGTTGGTAGATATCTGATCAAATATCATGGGGACACAACAGTATCTCCATTTCATGAAACTATTAGTTAATAAGTTTTTCTCTAGTCTATTGTAAGTCTTCCTCTTCATCATCATCATCATCATCATCTTCTTCTTCTTCTTCCTCTTATTTCTCTCTCGATTTCTCTAAAATAAAATAACAGTTCCATCGCCTTGAAGTACCCAGCTTCTAAGCAAAATATTTACTGAAAAAGGATATGAAGACCAGCCCAAGATTCACGCAGGTTCTTCTCTTCGTATATCTGTTTCTCGAGATAAATCTCTCCCAAGGAGTTGATACCATCTCTGCAAACCAGTCCCTCTCGGGTGACGAAACCATTGTATCTGAAGATGGAGTCTTTGCGTTGGGATTCTTTAAACCAGGTAAGTCTCCAAACTACTACATAGGCATCTGGTACAAGGAAGTTACAGTGCAGACTGTAGTTTGGGTTGCAAATAGAGAGACACCAGTTTTTGATAGATTTTCTTCAGAGCTGAAAATCTCAAATGGCGGCAATTTAGTTCTTTTAGACGAGTCCAAAACAACAATTTGGTCCACAAACGTGAAGTCCAATAGCTCTGCTTCTGTAGAAGCTGTTCTTTTAAATAGCGGAAACCTAGTCTTAAAAGACCGATCTAATTTGTCGTCAGAGCCGTTATGGGAAAGTTTTGATCATGTAACTGATACTCTGCTGCCTACTTGCAAATTTGGTTACAATAAAAAGACCAAAATAAATCAAGTTGCGACTTCATGGAAGAATATAGAGGATCCTGCCCCAGGTATCTTCTCAATTGAGCTAGTCCCAAGTGAAAATTCCTTTAGAATACAATGGAATAGGTCTAAAAGTTATTGGACCAGCGGAACTTGGGATAAGCGTATTTTCAACTCTGTGCCTGAGATGAGAACTGATGACTATTTCTATAATTTCAGCTATATTTGGCATGATGAAGGGAGCTATTTCATATACTCTTTTAAAAACACGACTAAAAATGTATTCCGACTTAAGATGGATGTTTCCGGGCAGCTACAGCGACCATTGTGGGTGCCTCCTAAAGGATGGAATGTGATTTGGTCATTCCCGAGACAACAATGTCAAGTTTATGCCCTTTGCGGGCCATATGGAATCTGCACAGAGAAGTCCTTGCCTTTCTGTAGCTGCTTGAAGGGATTCAAGCCAAAATCCCTCAGTGATTGGGATTTGAAGGACTACTCTGGTGGGTGCATTAGAAAGACCGAACTTCAGTGTGAGAACTACTATCTTTCAAATAGTGAGAAGGACAGATTCCTTGAACTTCCCAGCATGTTGTTGCCTAAAAGTGATCAGTCTATGCAAGTAGAGAGTGTAACAGCATGTGAATTAACATGCTTAAATAACTGCTCTTGTACGGCTTATGCTTACGACAACAATGCTTGTTCAATTTGGAAAGGAGATCTCTTAGATCTTCAACAACTCAAAGGGGGAGACAACAATGGAAGAACGCTCTACATTCGATTAGCAGCCTCCGACTATTCGAATAGTACGAGTGCCAGTAATAAGGCACTGATTATAGGTGTTGTGGTGGGCTCAAGTGTAGTAGTTCTCCTAGGCCTTATTCTATTTTCTGTTATAAGACAGAGAAACAAGAAAATCAGAAGACGACAAAAAGCAGTTCAGAACTCCTTGACGGTGTTTACCTACAAAGAACTACAGAATGCCACAAAGAACTTCTCGGAGAAATTAGGTGGGGAGGCTTTGGTTCAGTCTTTAAGGGACTTTGCCTCACTCTTCTATGGTAGCAGTGAAGAAGCTAGAAAGTGTCGACCAAGGAGAGAAGCAATTTAGGGCAGAAATTAGTACAATCGGAACAATCCAACATGTTAACCTTGTTCGGCTTCGAGGGTTTAGCTCTGAAGGTACTAAAAAGTTGTTAGTCTACGATTACATGCAAAATGGCTCATTAGCTTCTCACCTTTTCCATGAAAAGAATCCGAAGGTTTTGGACTGGAAAGCAAGATACCAAATTGCTTTAGGGACAGCTAAAGGGTTGGTGTATTTGCACGAGATGTGCAGAAACTGCATTATTCACTGCGACATCAAGCCTGAAAACATTCTTTTAGATGCAGAATTTTGTCCGAAAGTGGCAGATTTCGGGTTAGCGAAACTTGTTGGGAGAGAATTCAGTCGCGTCCTGACAACAATGAGAGGGACAAGAGGTTATCTGGCACCAGAGTGGATTGGAGGATTGGCGATAACACCAAAAGCGGATGTTTACAGCTACGGAATGATGCTTTTCGAGCTTGTATCTGGAAGAAGAAACTCAAAGCAATCAGACTCAGAAGGAAAAGTGCCGAAGTACTTTCCAAGTTTGGCCACTAGCGTAGTAGTCGAAGGCGGTGATGTCCTTAGCATTTTAGACCCGAGGTTGGAGGGTGATGCTGACGTACAAGAACTTGAAAACGTTTGCAAAGTTGCTTGCTGGTGTATCCAAGATGAAGAAGCGCATAGGCCAACAATGAGTCAAGTAGTTCAAACGCTTGAAGGTACTCTGGAGGTGGATTTACCACCTATTCCGAGAACGCTCTACTTTTTTGATGAGAATTAGTCTCCAGCTCGTTAAGTGGTCAGGTGATCTCTTTGACACTAAGTGCTATATACCACTTCAATGCGCCGCAATTCCTGAGCCGACTGATGAATCAAAATAGTGCTCCGATTTCTCATGTTATTTGGTTTATGTAAAAATAATGTTGTGATTACTGTAAGGTAAACATAGTTGTTACAAAGGGTGTTATCACACTTCCTCTAATACTGGTGATTAATAAAAATTTCTGTATTCAGCAACCAATAACTAACTGTGCAAAAAAAAAAAAAATGCAAAAACGGAAAGAATACTAAGAATTGATATCGCAGTTCGATGCGCACACCTACATTCGCGGAGCCACTCCTAAAGAGTGAATAATGCACTAAGATAAAATGATTATAAACACCGCTCGATCTTACACAGTCAAAGACTTCCTCCTTAATGTTATTGCCGATGTGAAGAATCTTCTTAGTGGCATTATCCAGCAAGCACCACTCGTCTTCGAACTACTAGACGAACTCCTTTCAACTGACAGTGGTTCTTCTCGGAAACAACACCTTATTCTCCCAAAAAATGAATACCACACTCTATGAAGGCTCACAAATGCACAAACCCTTTCTGAATATTTTTCACGTTAATTGCCTACAACAATGAGCTGAAAATAATGCCTTAAAATAAGGCATCAACACCTCACAAGAATCATTCTATAAAACTCCACGATTCTCTCATCGAAAAGAATATCCTGCCAATTCAATTCAAATTACCAAGTTTAAATTCGAATATTAAACTAAATAAAATATCGGAATTTCGTTGAAATCACGCAGCCCATATCTTCTCTTCATATTTAACATTCCAAGCTTTCCAAAAATACCACAATCCCAATCAATCACCGCCACACTATTTCCAAATTAATTCCCACGTAATATCCTTCAATATCGCATTGTTATCTAACCAAATATCTCCACTTCTTCAAAATAAAGTAATTCGGATATGTACTCACCTCACGACACATATCTTCACGTTGATCACATATTTTCACGTTGATCACATATTCAAATTCCAAAGCCAAACCATTATATGTGGTAGCATTATCTCACGTTGGCAAAAGTATTTCACCAAATCTACCGCTTGCCTTATGTGGCACTTGATTTCACGTTGTAAAATCTCGGATTAAGCAATCAAATCTGATCTCCAACTTCAACTCAAAAACTCGGCAAAGATTCTGCAATCTTCTACAACTCTGCAGGTGTTTGAATTTACAGACACAACGTTGTCAAAACATGTAAACTAGACAAATTACCTAACAATTACTGTTATTATAAAAAAGTAAACTTATATTTCCGCGATTGATCAGTTGTTTTTAATGTTTTGAGTCACTGTAAGGAAACAAGATCATGCTGCAAATCAATCACCACCTTAGACCTTGATCATTGGCTAAGACTTCCAAGTCTCCATGATCCAATATACTTTTCATTTGATTTACCGTGTGGATATTTCTAGTGGAGGCTGATTAGCTTTATTACTTTCCACATATTTTTTCTTCTAGTTTTGTGTGTCCGTATGAACCTCCGTAACCATATTATTTTAATGGTCCAAAATACATTTAAAATTTAAAGTGCTCTTTTCTTATTAAGTTATTTTTTTCATGTTTAACATTGGTCACAATGTCTCGAGACTCATATCTGAATCATGGCCGTAACCGCATGCAGGAAAACGATTCTTTGAAGATTGAATTAAGGACCTGTACAAGTTGGAATTTCGCTACTAGCTGGTATCAAGTAGGATTATTCCTACCGTGTTTGCACAGTTTTTAAACTATAATCAAACGATAATTTCATATAATTTAAACAAGTATACCAACTTAACAAAACTTGATGAAAATCTAATGGTCCAAAATTATAGATGCTTGCAAATTTTTTGTATTATTAAATGATTGTTTTTTTTTTCCAATCTTTTACCCATAATCGTATTTGAGTTTTGAAAAACTATTAGATGGCCAAAATATTGCGGAAAGCCCTATTATAATGCTTCATTACGTCACACATGCGTTTAGTTAATAATTAGGCATTTGCATATCCCCATGTACGTTTAAGTATTTTCTTAGATAAGAAATTTGTTTGATCTAATGATTTTTCAGTTGATGTGTCTAATTTTTTAAGCTGTTTTATTTATAAAAAAAAAAAAAAAAAAAAACACAGAGAGAGAGAGAGAGAGAGAGAGAGAGAGAGAGAGAGAGAGAGAGAGAGAGAGAGAGAATGTACGTGTTTGGGTTAAATGGACATTAAATAATTAGTTTAAGTTAGTTAACTGTAGTTTAATCTTGAGATAAAGAAGGAAAATAATTGAATCAATTGTCTTTGGGTTCAAAGAATTACAGAATGAAACAAAGAACCTTTTGGAGAAATTGGGCGGATGTGGCTTTGGCTCAGTTTTTGAGGTTATGTTGCCTGACTCGACTATGATAGCAGTAAAGAAGATTGAAATGTTGGCAAAGAAGAGTAGCATTAAATTATGAGTAGAATTTAGCACAATCAGGACTAGCCAACATGTTAATCTACTTTATCTACTCAGTTTTTGTTCTCAAGGTATTAAAAATTCGTTCTATGACTTTATATGTCCAATGGCAATGGCTCATTCTCACCTTTTTTGCCCATATATAACTAAAGTTTTGGACTGGAAAAGAATGTAGCAAAAAGCTTTGGCGTCTCCTAACGGGGTTCGTGTAGAGATTGCATCATACACTGCGACATCAAGCTCGAAAACGTTCTTTTAGACGCGTAACTTTTTTCTGAAAGTATAGCCAAGATAAGAGCCGCAACTCTTTAATGTTTTTAGTTGAATAAAAATGAGAAAATATTTTATTTTCACCTGTTAATATTGTTTTATGCTCTGCTATTTGTTCCACCTTGCTTTTTTAGTTTTCATTAATGGCTTGTTTTGCTTTTGTAATACGGTTGGTGTTAGCGTGAGCTGTCCAGCCCGGATAAAGGGGGATTTGAGGATCAATGAGTTGACCTCAATTCCACAATATATGCAGCGAAGGTAATAACCCAAAATAGTTGATAGTTTCCTAAAATAGTTTGATTTGTCTTTTCTTACTCAGAATAGCATAAATAGACATTCTTAGAGTAGTCTCTCTGTAAAATGTATATCGCAGACAAGTGTATTACTGTTAGAAATTACGCCTTTTAATTCGCACAACAAGAATAAAAGCAACAACAGAAAACCAGCCGAACAAGAAGAACAGAGAACAAGATAAAGAAAACAAGAAGAAGAGACCAGATTTACTTGGTTCGGATCAAAGTGATCCTAATCCAAGGGAGGAGTGTGTACTCCGGTCCAAATTGACTATCAGAGTTGTTCGTACACCTCAATCTTCACAGAGCACTCAATTTTGTACAAGACTCTCTTTACATGTAAGATTCTCACAGTTTCTCACCGATTCTCAAGAAACAAACACTCACCCAAGAAAGCCCCAAATTACAAGCCCAGAATTCTCTCTCAGAAGAAAGAATTCTATCTCAGATGCTCACGAGTACAAAATGAAACTCACGGGAGAAGTTTCACGATCTAACAACTCTCTTATATACTTATTGACAACCAATTACAACATGACAGCTCAGCAACTAAAATATAAGCTGATAAATGAAGCTGCAGTCTTCAGCCACCAACTTGTTTGACTTTTCTCAAATTGCCTCGCTGTCTTGATCATTCGGAGACACCAACTTTCAACAAATCTCCACCTTGGTTGACAATTGATCACCAGATTGGACTGGAACTCCTACCACGACACTGAGTGCTACATAGCCAAAATCCTAAGCAAGTTCAATGCATCCTCAAACTTGCTTACAGGAATCACTTTAGTCAGCATATCAGCAGGATTCACAACTGTTAAAATCTTCCTTATATCCACCAGTTTCCTTGCCAATATATCTCTCACAAAATGTAGCCTCATGTCTATATGTTTTGTTCTCTCGTGGAATACACTATTCTTTGACAAGTGTATTGCACTTTGAGAATCACAGTAGATTGGGATTGCAGGTTGATCAAATCCCCATTCACTTAATAACCCTTTCAGCCACAACGCTTCTTTAACAGCATCAGTCATGGCAATATATTCTACCTCTGTAGTAGACACATACCCAGAAAGTGACCTTCTCTTGTCTAGGTCTCCTGCATAGTCCGAATCACAGTAGCCTTCTACTTTACATTCCTCATATTTGCCTTTAGTGTATACCAAACTCACTCTAGTAGTTCCTCTGATGTATCTGAGCAACCACTTGACTGCTTGCCAGCGCATTCTTCCTAGTTTACTCATGAACCTACTTACTAGTCCAACTCCAAATGCAATGTTAGGCCGAGTACTTACCATTGCATACATTAGGCTTCCTATACTGTTTGAATAAGGGACATTCTTCATGTGTTCAGTCTCAGCAACAACATCTTCATCTTTAACTGACATTAACTTGAAGTGTGCACCAATTGGAGTAGATACAGTCTTGGTGTTGGTCATACCAAAGACTTTTATGACTTTCTCCAAATAACCCCGCTGTGATACAGTGAGTACTCCTTTGCTTCTATCTCTGTAGATGTCCATTCCAAGTATCTTTCTTGTAGGTCCTAAGTCCTTCATCTCAAATTCAGAATTCAACACTTGTTTTAATTTCTGAATTTCAGTTATGTCGTTGCATGCTATGAGCATGTCATCAACATAGATCAAGAGGTAGATGTAGGACTTATTCTTCAATTTGGAAAGATACATGCAACTGTCAAACTTGCTTCTAGAGAATTCTTGTTCTTGCATAAATTCATCAAATCTCCAATACCACTGCCTAAGAGGTTGTTTGAGTCCATACAAAGATTTTCTTAGAAGGCATACCATATTTTCATCACCATTTTTATAACCCTCAGGCTGTAACATAAATATCTTCTCATCTAAAGTACCATGTAAGAAGGCTATTTTTACGTCTAATTGCTTAAGCTCCAAGTTCCTGATTGCAGTGATGGCCAAAATGGTTCTGATAGAGGTGTGTTTGACTACAGTGAAAAAACTTCATGGTAGTCAATTCCCTCAACTTGAGAGTACCCTTTGGCCACGAGTCTTGCCTTATATCTAGGAATACCCGGCTTCCTTTTAAATATCCACCTGCAGCCAATAACCTGCTGGCCTCTTGGTTTCTTTACTAGATCCCAAGTGTGATTCTTTTTTAGTGAACACATTTCTTCATCCATAGCCTTCTTCCATTTATCCCAATCTACACTTTTCCGAGCCTCATAATAATTAGCAGGCTCATTTTCTTCAACTACATCAGCTGTATTGAGTGCAAAAGCTATTAAATCCGCTTGAGCAAATCTTGATGGTGGCTTTATTTGACATCTGGCTCTATCTCTAGTTAGAACATAGTCACCCAAGTCATGTTCTTCATTAGTAGTGTCAGCTGCTTCATCGTCCTCCAAATCTACCATATCAGAAATTTGCTCATCTTGAACAGTAGTAGGTGGTGAAGTAGGTAGACTGTTAGGAGCTCCACCTTAATTCAAATTCCTTTGATCTTCTGTACCATCTATCTGATTCTGATCCAATGCTTGATCATTTGACTCAAATTCAATCTCAGCTTGGGGTGCATTAAGTTTTGCAGGGACTTGCAAACCGGTTCATTCTTTTCCTGCATGTTAGTCTTATAATACACAAATTCATTGAAAACAACATCCCTACTGATTACACATTTTCTGTCCTCAATGAGACTCCATAAGGATAGCCAAGTAAGACACCTTTTTTAGCCCTAGGATTTAGTTTTCCCTGGTTCACATGCACATATGCAATGCAGCCAAAAGGTCTCAAATGATCATAACTAGGTGTCGTCCCTGACCACACTTGATCTGGGACTTTGTAATTTAATGTAGATGATGGTGATCTGTTAATAATGTAACAGGCAGTTGTAGCAGCTTCTGCCCAAAAAGATTTGGATAATCCAGACTCTATAAGCATACACCTGACTTTGTTCATAATTGTCCTGTTCATACGTTTGGCTAATCTGTTCTGCTGAGGGGTACTTGTGCAAGTGTGTTTCCTATCAATACCATTCCTAGCACAGAATTCATCAAACTCTTTGTGACAAAATTCTAAGCCATTGTCAGTTCTCAATCTCTTAATTTTCTTGCCAATTTGATTTTCTATCAGTGATTTCCATTCTATGAATTTGTTAAATGCATGATCTTTTGTTTTAAGGAAATAGATCCACAATTTTCTAGAAAAATCATCTATAAAAGAAATAAAATACTGACACTTAGAGAGAGAGAATGGTACCTGTGGAGACCCCCAGAGATCAGAGTGAATGTAGTCAAGTGTAGATTTGGTTCTGTGAATTGCTTTACCAAACTTGAGTCTGTGTGATTTTCCCAGAATACAATTTTCACAAAAATTCAGATTGCTGATTTCGTTCTTGTCTATCAATCCCTGTTTGGCCAGCTCCTCCATGCCTTGCATGCTCATGTGGGCTAGACGCCTATGCCATAACTCTGTTTGATCTTCCTTAGTGGTTGAGACAGCAGATTCTCCACACACAGTAGAACCTTGAAGGACATAAAGACCATGTTGCAGATGGCCTTTCATTACCACCATTATCCCTTTCATAACCTTCAGAATCCCTCCTTGTGATTTGTATAAGCAGCCACTGGAATCCAACATACCTAGTGAAATTAGGTTTCTTTTCAAATCAGGGATGTGTCTCACCTCCTTGAGAGTTCTAATTGTCCCATCCCACATCTTGATCTTTACTGATCCAAGACCAACCACTTTGCAGGCAAAATTGTTGCCCTTCAACACTTTTCCTCCCGTAAGGTCAGTATAGTTTAGAAGCCAATCTTTTTTGGGTGTCATATGGAATGAGCACCCAGAATCCAAGATCTATTGGTCTTTAGGATCATCACTTGAAAATGACAGAACATCTGCAGTGTCAAACCCTTAGACAGGTTTACAGAATCAAGGATTCCATAATCCTCTGATTTTCCACTTTCTTTCTTTCTGGCAGGGCAGTTCCTTCTAAGATGCCCCTCTTTGTGACAATGCCAGCAAGTCCTCCTTCCCTTAGACGTTGATCGAGACTTGCCTCTGTTTTTATCTGAAGAACCTCTTTTGTCTGGTCTTCCACGGACGTTGAGACCTTCTCCATTGGATTTAGATAATTTTCTGCTAGCTTTCAAATCCAATTCCTTAGAGAATACAACACTCAGTACCTCTTCAAGAGTCAAGGTCTCTTTTCCATACTTCAGGGTATCTTTCAAGTGATCATATTGTTTAGGAAGGGAATTCAAAAGAAAGATTGCCTGATCTTCATCTTCAATGTTGATTTCCAGATTTTCAAGATCGGCCACCAGCTTCATGAACTCATCAACATTCTCATCGATCGACTTGGTTTCATCCATCTTGAAACCATAGAACTTCTATTTCAGATAGATACGACTTGGAAGTGCTCTTGTCATGTATAGTTGTTCCAATTTGGACCACATCGCAGCAGCAGATTTTTCCTTGATTATCGCTCAAACTCAGGATTATTGCGTTCTAAGCCTTTTTCAATATTTCTGCCTTTTCTTTCTCATCGATGGTGCTGATTATCTTCAATTCACCCTTTAGTGCTTCGTCAAGGCCGAAATTACCCATATGCGCCATCATATTCTCTCTCCAAAGATTGAAGTCATTCTTGCCGTCAAACTTCTCGATATTGAATTTCAGTGCTGACATAGTGGATCAATCAACTGGCCAGATAGAATTGATCTAATTTGAGAGATGAAATTCGAACAAGAAGGAAAAGAACAGCTCTGGCTTAATCTTGATTGTGCCCTAACTAGGGCTCTGATACCAGTTTGTTAGAAATTACGCCCTTTAATTCGCACAATAAGAATAAAAGCAACAACAGAAAACCAACCGAACAAGAAGAACGGAGAACAAGATAAAGAAAACAAGAAGAAGAGACTAGATTTACTTGGTTCGGATCAAAGTGATCCTAATCTAAGGGAGGAGTATGTACTCCAGTTCAAATCCACTATCAGAGTTGTTCGTACACCTCAATCTTCACAGAGCACTTAATCTTGTACAAGACTCCCTTTACATGTAAGATTCTCACAGTTTCTCACCGATTCTCAAGAAACAAACACTCACCCAAGAAAGCCCCAAATTACAAGCCAAGAATTCTCTCTCATAAGAAAGAATTCTATCTCAGATGCTCACGAGTACAAAATGAAACTCACGGGAGAAGTTTCACGATCTAACAACTCTCTTATATACTTATTGGCAACCAATTACAACATGACAGCTCAGCAACTAAAATATAAGCTGATAAATCAAGTTGTAGTCTTCAGCCACCAACTCGTTTGACTTTTCTCTAATTGCCTCGTTGTCTTGATCATTCAGAGACACCAACTTTCAACAATTACGTTTACGTATGATAGAATACAAAAGGAGCTTTTTCCTCTCAAAGTTTCTTTATGGTATCAAAGCGTAGATTCTAGGACCTATAGAACATGCAAGAAAAAAAGAAGAAAAAGAGAGAGTGGAGGAATAGGAATGGGTGATTCAATTATGGTGGCGCAAGATTCATAAGGAGAGAGTGCTGCTATGACAGGACAGAACTGGCAACCCAGATGGCACGGATGCTGAACCAGACTCAGATCCAGTCTTCAAGCAATGAATCGGCAGGACAGATCGGAGTGAAACTTGATAGAACCAACTATGCTTTGTGGTCTCAGGTGGTTGAGATGTACGTTGTAGGCAAGGATAAACTTAGGTATATAAATGGGGAATTGCATCAACCTGAAGAGACAGACCCGAGTTAGAAAAAATGGAGGACTGAAAACGCCTTTGTGAAAGGATGGCTGATTAACTCTATGGACCTGATCAGTGCATGAAAATACACCTTAAATACTGCGTTTGATTTATATAATATTAAAATATTTAAGCTTTAATTAAGCAATTCCATTATTTTTATTCATAATATTTTTAATTGGAATTTGTCTAGTTTTTGCTTAATTATTTACTGATGAAAGCAGTATAAAAAGCTACACAAGAAGAAGCCATGAAAGCCATATTTTTAGCCTTCTAGCCGAGCCACACGTGTCAGCCGAGCCGAGCCGCAGCAGCCGAGCCACGCCACTGCACAGTCAGCGCGGAAATCCGCGCCCGTTTCTTTCCGCCTTCTCGCGCCTCGCGCGTCACCATCACGCTCCACTCAGAGAGCGCGTTCCCTCCACGCCAACACCAGCGCGCGTCCAAGGCTTAATCCGCGTGGGACCCGCGTCTGCAGCCGACAGCCGGTCCGCCTCTCCGTGCGTGACAGCTGGCCTAGGTGGTCCCGCGTGACAGCGTGCCAGGCCCAGTTGCTCTCCTTGCCGGCTAGGTGGCGCTCGCTCCGACCGATGCCGACCCTTCCCTCCCTCCCATGCGACACGTGGTGATTTCTCCTTTCCTCCAATCAAGCTTCACACGTGTTCCCTATGAGATAATCGAATTCCTTCCCCAAAAATCAGAGTAAATTACGGATTTTTCCCCAAATTAAATATGTGATTTCTCTAATTTATATGTAATTTTATTTTGTTTCCTTTTCCTTTGTAATTTTCTAGTTTTACAATTTATTTCCTTATTTGATAGGCAATCTCTGAACACTATAAATAGAGGGGTTGGCCTAAGGTTTTAATAGCTTTTTAATATTCAGTTTTCTGTCGTCTTGCTGTCAGTCTCATATTTTCTCTCTAGAACTTGTGAGAATGTTTTGCAAGATTGGCTAGAGTTCTTTTGGTGAGGTTAGAGATGAACTTCTGTTGAGCGACCCAATTCGGGGTTTTGATTCCTTGTCCTTGTAAAGTTTAACATCGGAATGAATTAAATCTCATCTATTTTTCTATTACTTTTCAAAATATTGTGTGCCAATTTTTATATAAGTTCAGTCACGCTTTTCTTATGTAATTCTGTCATGCAATGTTTTGTTATTCAAATTATTTTACAAATTGTCTTTTACTGCAATATTGTCATATTGATATATTGTCGATTTTAGATAACTTGTAATAATAATATTTCCGGAGTCAACATAGAGATTTAATCTATTCAGTTCTTTTATTTTGTGAATCAAAACTAGAATTGGTGAACGAAACATTAGGGATTCTCGACACCTTACCGTTTTTATTATTAAATTTCTTCAACACAAATATTTTCTCCTTTTTATTATATTCGCAACAAAAATCTCAAAAACACTCTTCTTTTTCTTTAATTCACTTTTCTCTAATGCTCTTATTCTGTTAGTCATTCTTGTTATTTTGTTATCTCTCTGTGGATACGACCGCCCTTCTGTGCTACAATTGACCGCTTGTGAACATCACTTTTGGGCGTTAATCAGGACCCGAGTCTGATAGGAAATTTTATTAGATTTCCAATGGCAAAGGCAGTGTGTGACAACATAGCCATGACTTATTTTGATGGAGCTGACACCTAACAGGTTTATCGACTCAAGAGACAGGTGATGAAACTTAAACAAGGAGGAGGATCCATTGGAACTTACTGCAACAATCTCCAAGGATTATGGAGGGAGATTGATTTCCGACGACCGAACTAGATGGAGTGTGAACAAGACATAGAGAGGTATAATTCTATTGTGCAAGAAGATAGAGTTTATACCTTCTTGGACGGGCTAGATGACCGTCTCGATAAGACCTGAGGTGATGTACTCCACATGAGACCATTCCCCACCGTAGAGTAGGCATACACACACGTCTGGAGGGAAGACATGAGGCAGGTAGTCATGATGACCAAAGGAAACTTCACCAACGGAGCCGCGATGCTTTCTAAAGGAGGATAGAAGTTGCAAGGGCTGCACATAATAGCAGGAGACAAGCAGACGGAGGCTAGGCCACAAGGAGAAGGGGACTGCATTTTCTAGGCACTGAGGTAGCTAGGTCAAGTCAAGGTATCTTCCTGGCACAAAGAAAGTATGTACTCGATTTATTATCAGAGACTGGAATGCTTGACTGTAAGCCTGCAGACACTCTAATAGTTTAGAACCATGGCTTGAAAGAGGACTCAGACCGAGCTCCTACCAACAAGGGAAGATATCAGCCTCTTGTAGGAAAGCTGATTTACTTATCCCATACTCGACCTGACATTGCATATGCTGTGAGTTTGGTGAGTCAGTTTATGCACTGTCCTAGTGAGGAGCATATGAATGCTATTATTCGAATCCTTCGGTACATGAAGGCAGCGCCTGGAAGAGGACTCATGTTTAAGGAAAAAATTATCATAAGATTGATGGCTACACTGATGCAGACTGGGTAGGGAGTATCACTAATAGAAAATCTACATCAGGATACTTCACTTTTGTGGGAGGGAACCTAGTTACTTGGAGGAGTAAGAGTAGAAATGTAATATCCGGGAAAAATTTCTGTCGGTGAAGTAAATAATCTCCAGTTAGAATAAATTATATATGTTTAGAGAGAATTTTTAAGGATAAGTTCTAAAGTTTCACTTTCTCTCTCCTCTCACGCGTTTGTTTCTCTCTTCTCTCGAACGTTCTCTCTCAAAAATGAAACCGTCCATGGCCAAAATCTCACTTTGAGATTCAGACCTCTGTTCTTAACATAGCTGGTGTCAATGGACAGCTTTCGACGAGCTGAGTATTTTGACAGGTCGCACGACCCCGAACTCTGCCGGAATAAGCCGTAATCGCCGGCCGAAGTTTCAAAAACAACCGAAACTTTTGATCGCGATATTTCCTTCGTCCGACCTCCGATTGAGGTGATTTCAGTCCTAATGGACTCAGTGCAGCGTGACGAAGAAAATCCACCCATTTTCATAGCTCAATTATGGCTGGAGCACCGCCGTACGTGTTGGTCGGAATCGCCGCGCCGCCACCGTCGTTTTTCTTCCTCCGGGATGCAGTGGGTGTCACGACCCCTACCATTAGATTCAGAGTTAATAGATGAGTCGATCCCGACCAGATTCAGTCATCACCGTCGCCATTTGGCCGGAAAACGGAGCTCACCACCACCGTCGTGATGGTGTAGGTTGGTTTCGATGATCGGACCATTAGATCATCGTGAGTTTGGTGTCAAAACACTCATGAGATCATGGGTAAGAAAACCCCTCAACTAATTTTAGGATTTCATGACCGGAAATGTGAGATTTGGGTCGCCGGATTTTAACGACGTTGCCGGTCCCGATTTGTACTGTTACAGGTCGAATGGTATGAAATTGACCACACCAATGGACTCAGAAGGGTCGAATTATGGGGTGTAGGACCCATGTCCGCCACGGAAAAGCTCTCCGGGAGCATGCGCCGCCGTACGCCGCCGCCATTTTCCGGTGAGGTATCATTCCTCAGGCTATTGACTTCCATTCGATGATCCAAGACCATATCCCGACTCGTTTCGACGTGCTGAACGCAATGGTGACCTCCGCTCGACCAAATTCAATTTTGATAAAACTGGTATGGTACCGATTGCACGCGGATCGAGGTGAATCGAATGGATTCACTGAAGTTTAGAATTGAATGTCTAACGCTTCAATGATGCTAGTGGATCATATAAAGCATTTATGATTTCTCCTATAACGGATATCAAGGAGATACGCAGTGGAACATGACAAGTGGGTAATGGGATCTACACGCAATTGGTAAACGCTGCAAAGTGTTTTAAGTAGACCATATTTATAGATATGGTTAGGTTATGTAATGTAAGTAAAGATCATAGGACTATGAGGTTATGCATAGCAACCTCTAGTCACAAGGTACGATTAAAGTAACAAAATGCTAGTAGAATGCTACAGCATTTCATGTATAGTTAAAAACAAAATGCTACGGCATTTTACGAATGAGAATAGAATTAGAAAGTAGTAGAGGTTAAGTAATGCTAAGTATGAACGTAGGATGATGATCAAAACTTAGGGTCGTCACAAGAAAGTGGTTGCACTTTCCAGTGCAGAGGTCGAGTTTAGAGGAATGACTAAAGGCTTGTGCGAGCTGCTATGGTTGAAGAGGTTACTAGAAGAAATTGGATATCCATTTGAGTCTCCAATGAATATGTTTTGTGATAACAAAGTAGCAATAGAGATAGCACATAAGCCAGTCCAACATGATCATACAAAACATGTGAAGGTGGATCAACACTTTATCAAACAGAAGCTTAAGGAAAAAATTGTTCAGTTCCTGTTTGTAAAGTCGAAAGATCAGTTGGCAGATATACTCGCAAAAGCAGTTCCTACCAAGGCATTATAGCTCACTAGACAAGTTAGGCATTAATGATATCTATGCACTAACTTGAGGGGGAGTGTTAGCGTGAGCTGTCCAGCCCAGATACAAGGGGGATTTGAGGATCAATGAGTTGACCTCAATTCCACAATATATGTGGCGAAGATAATAACCCAAAATAGTTGATAGTTTCCTAGACAAGTGTATTACCTTTACCAAGGATAGAATACAAAAGTAGCTTTTTCGTCTCCAAGTTTCTTTACTTGGCACGTTCAAACGAAGGACCTCGTTTCTAAGATTCTTGGACACTATAACTAAAAAATAAAAATAAAAATAAATAATACTTTTTCCCAAGAGATGAAAATAATACTTCATTGGAAGAGAAATCAGTCGTGCCCTGACAACAGTGAGAGAGACAAGAGGTCATCTTGCACCAAAATGGATCCTAACTTTTGTGTACTAGTAAATTGTCAATTTTTTATTGGTATATATAATCTTTTTCATTAATTAATATGATGATATTTTAAATACCTACTAATGTAAAACAAAAAACAAAAAGACAAAACAAAAGCTCCAGCCAATTTTGTTTTGTTTTGTTTTTTATTTGTGTGTTTCTTCACTACACCATGTCTCATGACAGCAGTTACGACACTGAATCACAGCCATAACCTCAGTTTAAGCAAAAAAAAAAAGTTCAAATCGTATTTGTTATTATTAATCATTCAGCCATAATGTTATAGATCACTCCCTAGTTATGGTAAGCGTATATTGTTTGTTTGGAATGAGAGCTATTCATTATTATTTTTCGGATTTTTTATTATTTTATTTTTCGAAAGGTGTTCAAGTTTTATTCTTTAAGAACATACTACAACACAATTATACAAAGGGAGAAATACAATTTGGAATGTCGTCCATAAAATAATTGTCATCCTCCAAAGTGAGGGCCAGCTCATAAGTTAGTCATTCATTATCAAAAAATAAAAAAACCAGCTTAGCTAGACATTATTCTCTGGACTGTTAGTATTGTTGGGATTTGTTTCCCAATTGGTGTATTGATTTTAATCAGATTTGATTGGCATTATTTTGGGAATGTTTTGCTAGGAGTATTGCGTTTGGAAATGTCTATGCAGCTGGCAAGTTTCTTTTGGCAGGTTTCAAAAAAAATCCATAAACTTGTTTTAGTTTCTATTTTTCTAAGTCAACCATTGATTCAAAGATGAAAAATTGATTTGATTGATTCTTGATTGAGATTTCATAGCTAGATGATCTTCCTATGTTGCCTAAGAATGTGTCCAGGTTCGTTTATCAGTTTTGGGAAGATTTCAGAATTAAAGAAGATTGATTCGTCTGATTTTGAGAAAGTTGGCCATAACAGCTATGTTGCAGTTTTGTTGCAACAAGATCTGCAATAGATGTGGTTCAGTGAATTAATTGAAGATGTGTCGAGCTATTCACAGCTTGCTTATTTGTTGAAAGTGTTCCTTAAGTCTTGGTACGCCTCTTGATGAGTTTTTACTGGGTTGTGAGACAAGGTGAGCACTTGTATTGAGAGAGATGATTTGAGTGTTTTTCGGGAGAAAAACTTAGTTGGAGGGATTCCAATGTTAAAAAGTCGAGGGGATCTCGCTGTTCAAGTCCATTGGAAAATTGCAAGTTCATAAGCGTCTTCTTAGAGAGGGAGTCTCGGGTAGATTAAGTCCAATTGAATTGTAAAATAGTTCTTAGTGGATTGTTCATCATCTGGGCATGGCCCTGCGGAGTAGGGTGTTACCGAACCGCGGTACCATTTCTCTTGTGTTATTTTATTTTGTATCTCTGCATTATTCATATTGTCTTATAAATTTTTACAAGACTAAAACCGGTACTTACAATTGGTATCAGAGAGGGTCACTGACGTGTATTTCAGTGACGTCTTGGTGCACTGGTTGATTTTACAGGAATGGATGTCTTGAGAGAAGGAGAATTTGTGAACAAACTACCGCTTCTGGAAGGTGTCAATTACCCCTATTGGAAGGCTCACATGAAAGCTTTCATTAAAGCTATTGATGAGAAGACATGGCGATCTATCTTAACCGGATGGACTCATCCAACAACTAAAGATGATGAAGGTTATACCATCCCTAAGCCAAAAGAGAAATGGTCCAGCGATGAGGACAAGCTAGGGGTAATTTCAATGTTGTGCATGTTAATCAATTTAAATTGATTTCCACGTATGAAGGTACGGATACTGTGAAGGCTTCAAAGCTTCAAATGCTCACAACTCGCTTTGAACGTTTACGAATGGAGGAGGATGAGTGCATTGCCGATTTCAACTCAAAGCTTTGTGATATTGCCAATGAAGCCTTCGCCCTTGGAGAAAAATATTTTGATGCCAAATTGGTGAAAAAGACCTTGAGATCACTTTCGACACGTTTTGCTTACAAAGTGACAGCCATTGAAGAAGCAAAAACGTGGAGAAGATGAGACTTGATGAACTCATAGGTAATCTTCAAACCTTTGAGATGAACTTTAAGGCTAAAAAGAAAAGTAGAGGCATTGCTCTTAATGCAGATTATGATGATATGTCCACCAAAGATGAGACCGACAAAGATGAGGACTTGAGTGAGTCTCTTACTTTACTCACCAAAAAATTCAATGAAATGCTGAGAAAGATCAACAAGAAAGGGAGATTTGGAGAGAATTCAAAGAATAAAAATTCTCAAAAGAAGAATTTTAATTCTCAATGGTTTGAAGAGAAGAAAAGAAAAGAGGGAATACAATGCCGAGAATGGGAAGGATTTAGACATCTTCAAACGGAGTGTACAAACACTCTCAAGAAGAAAAATAAGGTTGCCACAACGTCCTGGAGTGATGATTCGAACGAAAATCAAGAGGATGCAGATGATCACACCAGCAATTATGTGGCTTTCACTGTAAGAAATGAATTCTCGGATAAAAATTTAGTTTTCACTGATAATGTTGTAACAGAGTCTGTTGCAACAGCGTCTGCAACAACCTCTGGTGGAATTGTTGATGATACAAATTTCAAGAATGAAACTAAAGATGACAGTGACGATGATGACCTAAGCCTTAGGAAGATTCAGGAGGCTTATAAGAAGATGTACAGCAAATGGCTTGTTGTTTGCAAAAGAAACAAATCGCTTGAAGATGAAGTTGGTGTCTTAACAAAGGAAAGAGATGAGTTGAAGAAGGTTGCGACAAATTATGAAATCTTGGCAACAAAGCATCAAGGAAAGCTTGCTGAGACCATACTCAAATTGGAGCAGACCCAGAATAATTTAAGGATGTTAAACTTGGGCACATCAAAATTGGATCACTTACTCTTACAACAAAAAAACTTGTGGTCATCATTCAGGCCTTGGCTACCAGGGTCAAGAAATTTCTGGGAAGACTGTCTTTATGAAAGGAGCTACTAGTACTATGATGCAATCTTTTAAGAAATCTCGGGTAAGATTAGACAAGAAGTTTGTTGTAACAAGGCAAGCAACAAACAGGTTCGTTCCTATCTGTCACTATTCTAATTTGCCTAGCCACATTAGACCTAGATGTTACAAATACTTGAATGCTTTTAAAAAGAAGTATGATTATTAATCCATCAAATTCCGCATTCACAAGAAGGACACCTAAAGCAAATATTGATGTGCAAAATAAATTTCCTAGACGTGTGTGGGTAAGAAAATCTGATTTAAGGTGTCTTGGGGCTTATACTTCTTTTAGAGCATGTACTAATAAATCTGAGATTTGTGGTAACGGTCACTTCAAGTTTTTGATAGGTGATAAAAGCAATATGCATCGGAGAATACCATATTCAAGGGGAGTATGACTCGTGGAGGATTCAGGGGGAGCGATTTGCAAGAAGGTGTTGCTCATTTTCTAGAATGTTTGGCTTATTTTTTGTCAAAAAGGGGGAGTAAGTAGTCTGGATACTTGATTTGTGCAAAAAGTATTGTGTTTTAGTTGCTATTATTAGTTTTGCCAAAACAATGCCAAAGGGGGAGATTGTTGGGATTTGTTTCCCAATTGGTGTATTGATTTTAATCGGATTTGATTGGCATTATTTTGGGAATGTTTTGCTGGGAGTATTGCGTTTGGAAATGTCTATGCAGCTGACAAGTTTCTTTTGGCAGGTTTCAAAAAAAAATCCATAAACTTGTTTTAGTTTCTATTTTTCTAAGTCAACCATTGATTCAAAGATGGAAAATTAATTTGATTGATTCTTGATTGAGATTTCATAGCTGGATGATCTTCTTATGTTGCCTAAGAACGTGTCCAAGTTCGTTTATCAGTTTTGGGAATATTTCAAAATTAAAGAAATTGATTCGTTTGATTTTGAGAAAGTTGGTCGTAATAGCTATGTTGCAATTTTGTTGCAACAAGATCTGGAACAGATGTGGTTCAACGAATTAATTGAAGATGTGTCAAGCTATTCACAGCTTGCTTATTTATTGAAAGTGTTCCTTAAGTCTTGGTACGCCTTTTGATGAGTTTTTACTGGGTTGTGAGACAAGGTGAGCACTTGTATTGAGAGAGATGATTTGAGTGTTTTTCGGGAGAAAAACTTAGTTGGAGGGATTCTAATGTTAAAAAGTCGAGGGGATCTCGCTGTTCAAGTCCATTGGAAAATTGCAAGTTCATAGGCGTCTTCTTAGAGAGGGAGTCTCGGGTAGATTAAGTCCAATTGAATTGTAAAAAAGTTCTTAGTGGATTGTTCATCATCTGGGCATGGCCCCGCGGAGTAGGGTGTTACCGAATCGTGATACCATTTCTCTCGTGTTCTTTTATTTTATATCTCTGCATTATTCATATTGTCTTATAAATTGTTAAAAGACTAAAACCGGTACTTACAAGTATTATAATAGAAAATGTTCAAGAGCGCCACCCGTGCTAAACACCACCATTTAATAGAATGTGGGTTCCACTTGTAGGCTTCACACTTTGAGACTCACCTTCTATTAGACGGTGGTGCGCACTACCAACCAGTGCCCTATAGCATAACGACAATAATATAAGTTGACTTTGGGATATTGCTTGTCATGAGTCGTCCATTTTTGAAGTATGTTTCTAAATTCTAGTCCATCCTAACAATAAGTGGGTGAAATTTCACGGACAAAATATGATGAAACTTCAAAGGTGGTCTTGTCGCATCATATAACCCAAAAAAAAAAAAAAAAGATTTTCGTCCCTGAGGAAAATACCCTCCAATTTCCTAAGCATTTTGGCAATGCACTATTCTTGGACTTTATCTTTTGATCCTGATATATACAATTAAATCTGTTTTCTTAAATGACAGTGAAAACATATTAGACAATACCGGCCTAATTTCAACTTAAAACAAATAGAGATTTGGTAAATCCTCGGCTTGAAGGGTATAAAACCATGGTTGGAAGGGATTTGGCCTAGAATTTTGTAATGATAAAAATATATAAGACAGTGATTTATGTGAGTTTGCGGAATGTGGTATTGGCATGTTTACTTATCAAGATTGAAGAATGGGAATGGGGAATGAGAGTCAATCTCATGTTTACTTGCTTTTTTTTATCCTGGAATGGGAGTGAGATTAGTGGGCCCCACTCAAATTTGGGATTGAAGAATGGGATTGGCACTCCCATGTCCCCCTTTGGGATTGTGACTCTCATTCCTAATATTAATATTAATTTACTGTTATACCCTTATTTTACTTATAAATACACAATTAAAAATAAAATTCAAAAAATAATAAATGCAACATATATTTATTATTTTATTTGCCTAATATTATAATATTAATATAATTATTGTTAACTTTAATATAATAAATATGTACTTTATTTTTTAATAAATTAATAATATATTTTATTTTTTTTAACACTATTTTCTATTTTTATTTATTTTATTTAAAATTTATTTTTATATTTTAAATAGTTGTACAATTTATATTTATTATTTTAGTATCCAATTATTACACTAAATATTTTAATTATGATTAATTTTAATATAATAAGTACACAATATATTTTTTAAATTGAAAATATCAAATTGATTTAAAAGGTATATTAGTACTTTTACACTTTTTCATTCCGATTTTAGGTGTAAGTAAACGTATGAATGAGATTTAGAATGACTTTGATTCTGAATTCTATCACTAAGTAAACAGCTTATTCTGACTCTGATTCCTCACTCCGAATCCTTCTCACTCCGAATCCTACCCACTCCGATTCATACTCATTCCGATTACGCGTAGATAAACATAGAGAGAGACAAAGGTTGACCTTGCATTGTTCCTCCACGTTAGTTAAGGAAATTACCCCTTGCAGAATTTCAAATTTTTCGGCTTCGAGATCTATATGTGGGGTCTGAAATATTTTCTTTGACTTTTTTGCCCATGAAGGGACTTTGTAAGACTATGGAGTCTAGACAACTTTTAATGCTACTAATTATAATATTGCCGTGTATTCTTAGCTAGCTTTACAGAATAGTATAACACCTTTATCAAACTACTTATCTGAAATATAAGTGCTATTTTAAAGTGCCAACCCCATTTGCACAAATTTGTTCAACCATGGATTATAAGGACAAACCAATTAGTTTTATGCTTGTATTTGTTCTCATCCATTGCCTGTTTCTCAAGAACCATTTGTCCATTGGAGCTGGTGACACCATCTCAGTGAACCAATCACTCTCTGGAGACCAAAATATTATCTCCGCAAGTGGAATCTTTGTACTGGGACTCTTTACACCAGGTAATTCTTCAAACTACTACTTAGGCATGTGGTATAAAGAAGTTGCACAAACCATTGTTTGGGTGGCTAATAGAGAAAAACCTGTCATGGATAGATTTTCTTCAGAAGTTAGAATCTCTAATGGTAATTTAGTTCTCTTCAATGAGTCCAAACTCCCAATTTGGTCCACGAATGTGAACTCCAGTAGTTCACATTCAACGGTAGCTGTTCTTTTAGACAATGGAAACCTTGTTTTAAAAGACGAATCTAATTTGTCAAAACCAATATTGTGGGAAAGTTTTGATTATCTAACTGATACGTGGCTACCGGGGAGTAAACTCGGATACAACAAAGAGAACCATCATAAGAACTTTATCACTTCATGGAAGAATTTAGAGGATCCGTCCCCGGGTCTGTTCTCCTTTGAGCTAGTCCCAAGTGAGAATTCTTCTGTGATTATGTGGAATAAGTCTAGGATCCACTGGAGCGGTGGAGCTTGGGTCGAAAGCTATAAATCTTTTAGCTTAATCCCTGAGATGAAGCTTAGTTCTTACTACAACTTCACCTTTGTTTCAAATGATAAGGAGATCTATTTAACCTATTCTATTATTCCAGACAAAAAGAAAATATATATACACTCAATAACACCAATGGAATATCTAGATTTGTGATGGATGTTTCGGGCCAAATAAAGGAAATGATATTAATGCCTAATAATGTATGGGATTTGTATTGGACTCAACCGAGAGAAAAATGCAAAGCCGAGGCCTTTTGTGGGGCATATGGAAGCTGCAATGAGAAGTCCACACCCTCATGTAATTGTCTGAATGGGTTTGAACCCAAGTCGCGGCGTGATTGGGATTTGAAGGACTACTCTGGCGGGTGCATCAGAAAAACCAAGCTTCAGTGTGGGAACAATGCTAGTGCAGATGGCGGGAGAGACAGATTTGCAGAAATTCCAAGCATGTTGTTGCCTGAAAATAAACAATCAAAGTATGTAGAGAATATTGAAGCATGTGAATCAATCTGCTTCGACAATTGTTCTTGTATTGCTTATTCTTATGACAACGCTGGATGTTCCATTTGGAGCGGAGATCTCTTAGATTTGCAACAGCTCGAAGCAGGTGATGGAAAGGGAAGAAGTATCTACATCCGTTTAGCCGCTTCTGAGTTTCAAAGTACTAAAAACGGAAAGGGACCAATCACTGGAGTTGTAGTTGGATCAGTTGTTGCCTCAATAGTCGTAGTACTAGTCCTCATTTCGTTTTTAGTACTAAGGAGAAAGAAGATGGTTTGGAGAGGAAAAGGAATGGAGGGCTCATTGATGGCATTTGGATTCAGAGATTTGCAAAACGCGACAAAGAACTTCTCAGAGAAATTGGGTGGAGGAGGCTTTGGTTCAGTCTACAAAGGGATATTGCCTGATTCTACTATGATAGCGGTGAAGAAGCTTGAAAGCGTTGGTCAAGGAGAAAAGCAATTCCGAGCAGAAGTAAGCACAATTGGGACAATCCAACATGTTAATCTCGTTCGACTTCGAGGGTTCTGCTCTCAAGGTGCTAAAAAGCTATTAGTCTATGATTTCATGTCCAATGGCTCTTTAGCTTCTCATCTTTTCCATCAAAACACTTCGAATGTCTTGGACTGGAAAACAAGGTACCAAATTGCTCTGGGAACAGCAAGAGGGTTAGTTTATCTGCACGAGAAGTGTAGAGATTGCATCATACACTGCGATATCAAACCCGAAAACGTTCTCTTAGATGCAGATTTTTGTACTAAAGTCGCAGATTTTGGGTTAGCCAAACTTGTTGGAAGAGAATTCAGCCGAGTCTTGACAACCATGAGAGGGACAAGAGGTTATCTCGCACCAGAGTGGATCACAGGAGTGGCAATAACATCTAAAGCAGATGTCTACAGCTTTGGAATGATGCTTTTCGAGCTCGTATCAGGGAGGAGGAACTCAGAGCAAACAGAATCAGATGGAAAATTAAAGTACTTCCCAAGTGTGGCTATAAGTACTATAGTCGAAGGCGGTGATGTGCTTAACCTGTTAGATAAAAGGCTGGAAGGTAATGTAGATTTAGAAGAGGTTGAAAAAGTCTGTAAAGTTGCGTGTTGGTGCATACAGGATAATGAAGCTCATAGGCCATCAATGAGTCAAGTAGTCCAAATGCTTGAGGGAATTATGGATGTGTGCCTACCTCCAGTTCCACAATGTGTCCGCATATTCCATGACAATGAGGAGAACACTCTCTGGGATTAATCATCAAGAAGATGAAGTTCACAGGCCATCAATGGGTCAAGTAGTTCAAATCCTTGAGGGTGTCATTGATGTGGAGGTGCCTCCAATTCCGCGATATCTTCGTTTCTTGGATGACAATGAGGAGAATGTAAATTTCTTCACAGACTTAGTGTCAAGATAAGACTACCACATTTCAATGTTTACATCTGAATAAAAAAGAGCACATGTCTTCCCCTGTTTAATTTCGTTTTGTGCTTTGCTTTTTGTTTTATTAGGTCTTTTACTCAATTGCATAATTTTCATGGATTGCTTCTTTTACTTTTTGGAGAAATTAGGTTGGCAAGTTCATAGCCGTAAAACAAGAGACTAATATCTCGGTTCATTCCCTTTTTCTCTTGCCCCTTCTTAAAAAAGAACAAAAAATAAAAAACCAAAATCAAAAAACAGAAAAACAAAACATGATTGAAAGATCCGTTTGTCTTGCAATTTAATAAATTTTCCAGATTCAGCAACGTATAATTAATCAAGCAGGAAAATAAAGCATAAAATGAAAAACACCAGATATTGGTATCACAGTTTTATAACCACCTACATCCGTAGAATCATGCTCAAACAGTGAACAATCCACTAAGTATGACGAATTTACTTGATGGCCTTATTCAGAAAGCATCACTCGTCTTCAAAAACTGCACGGTGAAATTTCCAACTGGCAGAGCGCTTCCTTTTAAAGTTTCTAATTCTTCTCTCGAAAAACCATCTTCATTCAAACAGCACTTAAAGCTCACAAGCTCACTGACATTTTCTCTGAATATTTCTCTGGAATAGCCTCTCAAATATTTTCTCTGGAATTTCCTCAAAACGATTTTTTTCTTCTCCCACCGCACACATATGTCTAAGCACTTGTTATTTATAGATGCTCAATCGTATGCCTTCAGTAATCAGAGCCAAACTCTAATTTGAAGATAATCATTAATCCACATAAAGCACAAGCAAATATATATAAAGCTTTGTGCTTCTTGAATTTGAAACTCGTAGCTTTAATCTCACAAGGCCAACATTGTCTGATTCCTTTAATGCTGTTGCTCTTAAGAGATAATGCCATCTTTTTATCTTCAAATTCAATTCAAAATTCAAACATAATTTTGAATTAATTTCTGTGTAATCTGCAAGTCTGAATGCGTGTAAATGCACCGGTTTGACTTGTTCTGCAACACAAGATCTTCTAAATTGTACTCAACGCTTTAGCCAAAGTCTGAACAATATCTTGAACTCCAATGCAAATTAAACTTGCAAGATCTGCTCCAATTCTTCATTATCAATCCAACAAACTCTTCATTATCTCCATGTTTCAACCTTTTATATCTGATTTTACGTTGGTTGTTACAAATAGTGTTATAATTCTCTCTGAAACACTGGTTGTAAATTAATTTATGAATTCAGTTTGTTTAGTAAATCGTATAGAATAAGATGCATAATATAAAATGACACAGATATGGTATCGCAGTTCAGTTCGTAAACCTACATCTACGGGACCACACCTAGACAATAAACAAATTACAATGGTCCAAAGAATTATAAACATTGGACATACTTATTCACTTAAAAACTCCCTCCTAAACAATGATGCCGCTTTGACAAATCTCCACAGTGATGTTGTTTACCGAGCATCACTCGTCTTATATCTGCTCGGTGAACTTCTTTTAACTAGCACAATGCTTCCTTCTGAAAGTAACAAATCCTTCTCCTAAAGGATGATGAACACTTCAATACACTCACACACTTACAAACAATCTTCTGAACATTTTTTTCTATTAAGTCCATACCAAGTGAGCTAAACGCAAGCCCATACCAAGTGACCTAAACGCATGCCCTTAAAATAAGACTTCCAAAGCTACTTGAGAATCACTCTCCCAATGATCTTTTTTTTTTCTCCATGATTCTCTCTTAGATTATTTCTACAAAATCTTCTCCTCAAAATATCTACACAATATCATCATGTTGATCTTCTCTAAGATTCGAATTTAAATCTTCTTTTTGGAGCACAAGCTTTGTGACGACCCTACTAAGTTGGCTGTCACTGTAACTAACTTTAACATATGCTTTCTGAAACTCCCAAAATTTGAGAGAATTTTTTTTAAAAAAAAAAATGCTACCTAGAATGCTGCAACATTTTTTTTAAATGATGTCTGAATGCTGTAGCATTTTATCTTTAAAATGCTATATAGAATGCTATAGTATTTTCTTTAAAATGTTGTATAGAATGATGTAGCATTGTGAGCATAAGTTTCTTTCTCTTAAAGAACTATATCATTTTTTTAAAAAGAAAAAAACTTACTGTAACGACATAAATTCTGGTTTCCAATTTTTAAACATAGCAAAGTGTTTATACTTCAAAAATAACTTCTTTTCTAAAGCATGAATTTACACAAAGTTATATTTTTACTTTTCAAAATGCTACTAGCTTACACAAACTTAACAATCATACTGCAAACTTTCAAAACACAAGTTCATAGATATATTCAACATAAATCTTTTTAAAACCTTAAACTATTGCGGAAATAACTGCGTGCAATATCTAATTAGTGCATGAAAATGCACCCTAAATACTACTTTTGATTTATATAATTTTAAAATATTTAAGCTTTAATTAAACAATTCCATTATTTTTATTCATTATATTTTTAATTGGAATTTGTCTAGTCTATGTTTAATTATTTACAGATGAAAGCAGTGTAAAAAGCTACACAAGAATAAGTCATGAAAGCCATATTTTTAAGCCTTTCAGCTGAGCCACATGAGCCAGAGGGGGAGCCGCGTCAGCCGAGCTATCAAGTTGAGCCTCTGAGTGTGCCCAGCTCTCTCCCGCACCCCCCAGCTCTCCATGCGTGCGTTACAAGCATAGCCTAACCATCAAGGCGCGTTTCTTTGACGAGCAAGCCATAACATGTCTCAGCTTTCTCCAATGGGTCCCACACCTGCGCTGCCAGCCTACTCCTTCCCTCTACGCACACCAGCTGTCCAAGTGGGTCCCAACTGTCTCCAACCGCCAGCTCCCTTCCCCCACTCCGCGTGCAACACATGGCGGCTCTATTCCTTTCCTCCAACCAAGCTTCGACACGTGTCCAGATGAGTGCTAGATCCGGATTTCTTCTCCGTAAATGACCAGATTTCTTCCCCAAATCAAATATATGATTTCTCCTAATTTATGTGTAATTTTATTTTGTTTCCCTTTCTTTTGTAATTTTCTATTTTTATTGTTTGTTTCCTTATTTGACAGACAACCTCTAAACACTATAAATAGAGGGGTTAGCCTAAGGTTTTGAGAGCTTTTTAATATTAAGTTTTCTATCGTCTTGCTGTCAGTCTCATATTTTCTCTCTAAAACTTGTGAGAATGTTTTGTAAGCTAGGCTAGAGTTCTCTTGGTGAGGTTAGAGATGAACTTTTGTGAGTGACCCAATTCGGGCTTTTGATTCCATGTGCTGTAAAGTTCAACGTCTGAATGAATTAAATCTCATCTATTTTTCTATTACTTTTCAAAATATTGTGTGCCAATTTTTATATAAGTTCAGTCATGTTTTTCTTATGTAATTCTGTCATACAATGTTCTGTTATTCAAATTATTTTGTAAATTGTCTTTTACTCTAATATTGTCAAATTGATATATTGTCGATTTTAGATAACTTGTAATAATAATATTTTCGGAGTCAACATAGAGATTTAATTTAATATTGTGAATCAAAACTTGGATTGGTGAACGAAACATTGGGGATTCTCAACACCTTACCGTTTTTATTATTGAATTTTCTTCATACAAATTCCCTCCTTTCTATTTTATTTGCAACAAAATCTCAAAAACTATTCTTTTTGTTTAATTCACTTTTCTCTAATGCTCTTATTCTATCAGTCTTTCTTGTTATTTTATTATCTCTCTGTGGATACGACTTCCCTTCTATGCTATAATTGATCGCTTTTGAACATCACTTTTGGGCGTTAATCAGTATCCATTCCCCAACCTCCACTCCGCTCGTCCGCTCCCTCGCCATCAGTCCATCAAACATTATGTGCAGGTTGCTTATCTACAGTATGAATACTCTAAAATAAGCTTTTGCTCAGCAAGTAGGAACTATTACTCACAAAATAACTGAAAGTTCACATGAAAGATATGCTTATGATGATTTATGATGTCTTATTAAAGTTTTATTATCTGTGTTTTACTATTTGAATTCATCTTACTTACTGATGAGTCCGAGTGCTTGTACCACTTGCGTGCAATCATCGGGACGTGAGGGTTTGCAAGGTCCCCAATGACACTATGATTATAAA
Source organism: Morus alba (assembly GCA_012066045.3). Taxonomy (NCBI): domain Eukaryota; kingdom Viridiplantae; phylum Streptophyta; class Magnoliopsida; order Rosales; family Moraceae; genus Morus; species Morus alba. The sequence goes on along the minus strand of CP050233.2, from coordinate 7,790,175 downwards.
TTGAACTGAATGCCTCCCTCTCAGAAGAGTTTATTATTTTTTTCTTCTCCCTTGCGGAGCCTGAGTTACTTCCCTCTCAAAGGCTAGTACGGTACTCTACTGAGATTATCCTTATAAGTTCCTCTTGACTTGTTAAGGTGTATGTAATATGACATAGCATAGCATACTATAACATGAAATGTACTCAAACACTTATAATTCACATGCACTGCTTAAGTGTATGCAGTAAAACATAGCATAGCATACATAACATTAAATATACTCAAACACATATAATTTATGTGTACTGTTCATTTTAAAATCTATTTATACTGTAGGTAAGATTCATATTTACTTATTTTAGGAAGTGGAATCCTCTATTCGCCAAAGAGTCTGTTCTCATTCTTTCTTGTTTCTGAGAATAAACACCCACTAAAAGTGTGAAATTAACTATCACTTTCTATTCTATTTAAGCAAGCTTATAAGAAAATTTGATTTCTCTACTTATGGCTTTCTTTTTCTTTCCTGCCTTAGAGGATTGAAAACCATGTTTCAAACTTAAAGATTAGGTTTATTGAATTCTCATAACCTTATTTTTTATTAGCAAAGTCTGAAATCAACATACTTTCCTCAGATTATCCTTCGAGTTCTTCAACGAACTCCTCTGTTCAACACCAAAACTATTTTAGCAGTTATCCAGTGCTTTCTACGAAAATAGTTTAGAACTTCTATTTAGAACTAAAACTAAGTTTAGCCTCAAATTCTAGAATTAAAACTAGGTTTAACCTCAAATTCTCAAACTAAATTTCGGCAGAGTTTCGCCTTATTTTTCTATGTTTTCTGAGCTAACTTTAGCTCGCTTTATCTATTGTTTTCGCCTTCAAACACCAGCCATATCCTTTCTCTTTTGAATACACCATCAATCGTCATCATGGTTCTAGAGTTTCTCAACATTTCTATCAAAATTCTCTATATCAAAAATTGCTAGAAATAAAAATTTAACAACTAAGAATTTATCTTTAATTTACTACTTTTCAATTTCTTTAACTATAACAAGCAAATCAGAAAAAAAATTTCCATACTTTCTTACACTCCCATGGCAGCCAAGGAAGAGGGAATAAGATAAAAAAAAAATAAAAAAAATAAAAAAAGCCCTTGGAATCTCACCTTAGGGAATGAAGATCAAGCTTCAGTGATGCTATATCTCAGTAACTCCGTCGATTTTTGCTGGGCTCTCTGGTTTCTTTGCCACGTGAAAGTGACCATTATTGTATTTGTTCAACATTTTAATCAACTAACATAAAGCAAGGGACCAACAATTGCAAAATTTGACTTTTCTAAGGATTTTTTTTGCAAAAATTCAAACAAATATATATTGTTTCATCATCAAGTTGGCCGGCTGCCCTTCATCCCTTTTTCCAAATGTCAAAATCTGCTCCATCAAATCTTTTGTTACTTTTAATCTCAACCATTGATCATTTAATAATTATCCTATTTTGGTTCAGCATAATTTCCTGTCTAGTGCGCGTTTTATCCGCGTTTTTCAGACAGTTGGTCAACTTAGTCAACTTTAACCATTATTGACTAACTTTTTGAGAGTGATGTTTTGGTCAACTCTTGTTCAATAAACTTTGACTCGGTCCACTTAAATAAGTCGAAACCCCGATTTATGCGATTCGGCCTTCTAGATCCCTTTTTCGTCCGTTTTTCATTCTGATTGCTTCTAAAATCCTAGAATTGATGTTTTCTAATTCTTTTTCACTTCTTAACCTTAAGATTCATGTGTTGGCCCACTTATGGGTTTAACACAGTATACTGTGCATCCTTCCTTATTGCAGTCTGAAAGTCGGTAACAATGTCTTACCTAACTTAAATTTCTAATTGCTTACTTGATGTCATCTTGCTTACATAAGCAAGGTTTAATGGACACTTAGTAATCACTCATTGATGTTCTATTCTTATAGCTATTCCTATTATTTCATACTGACTTTTGAGAATTTACCTAGTTGATAGGAAATTTCAGTTTTCAACTTTGTCAACTTCTGAACTCATATTGCATCTAAATTTCTTTACTGATAAACTACCCCTTAATTTCCTTTTAGCTGTTTGGAAATTACGGGCTTTCTCTTTAAATGTCAGAGCGTTTCTCTATACACTGCTAAAATTATACTGCACTAAAAAATTCCTGATATTAGGATACTCAAACTGTATATGCACAAAGGATTTCTTCCGCCTTAATTGCGATAGCAATTTATCAACTAAAAGTAGTCTCTAAATGTAATGTCAAATGGGTCTTAAAAAAACTCTCCCACATGCTACACGTCTTGAACCAAATCAAAACATAACTCTTTTCTTGTTAATTTTGTTCCTTGCTCTATTACCCCTCTTAGGCTCGTTTTTATTTAAAAAATAAAAATTAACACTTCTCTTTTATTTGTTTTAGAAAAAGATTCCAATTACAGGATTGTCAATTTTCATCGGCCTTCTTGTGTTTTTAATCCTGCGACGAAGAAGGAAAAGAGTTGGAGTAAGAAAGGCGTTGGTGGGATCATTGCCTGTCTTTGCGTACAAAGATTTGCAGCGCGCAACAAAGAACTTCTCCGAAAAATTGGGGCAAGGAGGATTTGGTTCGGTTTTCAAAGGGGTGCTGCCTGACTCAACTGTAATAGCAGTTAAAAATCTTGAAAGCGTTGGCCAAGGTGAGAAGGAATTTCGAGCAGAAGTTAGCACAATTGGGGCCATCCAACATGTCAATCTTGTTCGACTTTTTGGCTTCTGCTCTCAAGGTTCTAGAAGGCTTTTGGTCTACGATTACATGTCCAATGGCTCTTTATCTTCGCATCTTTTCCACTCAAATAAGTCAAATGTCATGGACTGGAATACGAGGTACCAAATTGCTATTGGCACAGCAAGAGGGTTGTTTTACCTACATGAAAAGTGTAGACTGCATCATACACTGCGACATTAAGCCTGAAAACATTCTTTTAGATGCAGATTTTCATCCAAAAATTGCAGATTTCGGGTTGGCAAAACTCATGGGAAGGGAATTCAGTCGCGTTCTCACAACAATAAGAGGGACAAGAGGATATCTCGCACCAGAGTGGATCACGGGAGACGCAATAACATCAAAAGCCGACGTCTACAGCTATGGAATGATGCTTTTTGAATTTGTATCAGGAAGAAGAAACTCGGAAGAATATGAGTCAGGGGAAAAAGTTGAGTTCTTCCCGAGTTTGGCTGCGGGTGTCGTTGTAGAAGGTGGCAATGTGCTTACCCTGTTGGACCCAATATTAGATGGTAATGTTGAAATACAAGAGGTTGAAAGAGTGTGTAAAGTTGCTTGTTGGTGCATGCAAGATGAAGAAGCCAATAGGCCATCAATGGGCCAAGTAGTTCAATTTCTTGAGGGAATAATTGAGGTAAACTTGCCTCAAGTTCCGCGATCTTTCAACTTCTATGATGACTTCCAGGACAACGTGATTTTCTTTCCGGAGTAATCATCAAACAAGTGTTATTGTTCAAAGAACAATTCATCAATTGCTTCTTGTAAGGCCGAGAGCCTAAGGACCAGTTTAACATTATTGTGCTGCTAAAATTTTTTTATTATTGTGGTGTTGTTAGTAATAAGTTAATGTTACCAAAAACATATAGGTGTTTAGTAAATATTTCTACAAAACTGATGTGAGTACCAAAAGTAAAAATTTAAGTGTTTAATAAAATGTGTATAGAATTATTGTTGAAATGTATAATAACAAAAGTAGACATACATTATTATACATGTTTATTGTCAGTTTTATTTCTATTTTATGGTCAATATTCATAACTAAAAAATATTTTAAATTTTATTAATTAAAATAGTTTTTAAAAATAATTTTTTTTTTCAAGGAGCAAAATAATTCATCTACTAATATTTATTATTATTTTTTATATATTTTGATAATTATTAAAAATATTTAAATGAAATGTAGCATAGCATGCTTATTAAAGATTTTCAATTTTCAAATAACTATTTCAATAATATATATTTTTTACTTTAGTATGGATAAAATAAAATAGTTACATTGAGAATTAAATTTTATTATTAAGATTATCTTAATAATTTGAATAATGGCAGCAGAAGTTTTTATGCAAAAGCAACCCCTGACTTGTTTCTCAAATTCTGCTTTTTAACAGTAGTTTTTAGAAGTTTCTGGAAAAAAATAAAATTTATCAAACACTCTAACTTATTGTAACCTATTGAAAAAAGCTAAAAGCAGCCTTTAAAAGTAATGTCAAACGAGGCTTAAAAAACTCTCCCACATGCTGTAGTGACCAAGAAAATCCCATAATTTAATTAATGCAATTCATGTATTTAAGTCAAGGATTTTTCCTGAAAAAAAAAATATAGTATGTATATTTTGTGATTGAAGGATTTATGGAATTAACATCTGTATTCCTAAATTCTATAGCAGATTTCACGTTAAGTTCACATTATTCTGATCAAGAAAATTTGATCGATAAATTCTCACCGTCATTGTAAAGCGAAAAGAATTTCCAAAGACAGATCTGAGTTTGAGAATTTTAATTTCAAGAATCTTCAAGCATGGTGCGAACTAGCATCAAGTACACATATATATGTGAGAAATAATCGTCAAGATAATTTTTAATGATTTCAAGAGAAAATTTGGAGAGTGGGCAAAAGTACAAGGGTTAGGTTTCATTTTTCTCTCTCCTTCTCCATTTTGGCCGGCCATGCATAGTAAGATTAGAGCCAAATCTTGGCTAGTTGAGTGTGCCAGTGGATTACATGGTAAGGTATGATGGGATTGAGTCAAATCAACTATTGGACATGAATGCTTGCTACACTTTCCTCTTGAATCACACAACCGGCCAGCCAAAGAAAAGGGGGATTAATCCAAAAATTTAGCTGATTAAGCTAGCTTGATGGGCTTAAATAAGAACTAAGATGAGATCAAGCAATGTCTATAAAGGTGAGACCATTAGTGCAAGCATTAGGTTAGTCATTTTTGCACATCTCCTCTCTTTTTTCCCACACCCAAAACCGGCCACACTCCTCCATTTCTCTCTCAAATATTTTATTCCACTCTCCTAACCTTAAACCACTAGCAAACAATAGAAGAAGAAGAAGAAGATCAAGGGATTCTAGGAGGAGACTAGTCAAGCATTCCTCCAATGGTAAAAAAAACTCTAAATCCTCTCTTTCTTATGTTTTAGTAAAGTTTGAATGTAGAAATATCCCTCTCAAATTTCCTTATATTTTCTAGTTCAAGCCATTAACAAATCTTAGAGAAGTTCAAAGCTTTTTTTCAAGAGAGACAGAGAGAATTCTTCAATGGTAAGTTCTTAAACCCTTCTCCATTAATTTCTAGCCAACTTTAAGCTTGAATTTATGGATGTAAATTTGTGGTTCTTAAGGTGATGAGTTATAATAAGGGTGTGTGATTTTAAGTTAGTTTTGTAAGTTTTGAGGTTAGTTTGATTAGCACTTTGTGGTATGTTTATATTTGGTTGAAGTTTGCTTATTTTTGGTTAGAGGAAAATTTTTCAGTTACTTTGAACTCAAAAATGAGGACCCTAGAGCAGGATTTTTCAGTATTTTAAATTTTGAGCTTATAGTTTTCGATGTTTTGAACGTTTTCTGTGACTATGACAAAATCCAATTTTAACTCTAAAAGTAAGTTTAAAGCCATTTTTTCAAAAATGGATCAGGCTGTCCAACACAGTTTCAGAAAAAAAAAATAGTAGCCACTGTTTTCGGCCAAACAAGACATTTAGAGGCTGAATTTCAGCTTTCACTAAAAACAAAAATTTTATATCTCAATGAGACAAAGAATTGCCGCGAAGAATAAAATTTTGAAATCCAAATCTAAGTTGCAGTAAAACATAGATTTCAGAAATTGCTCAGCTTTTAACAAAACTAAACTAAAACCAGTGTCAGTTTTAACAAAAAGTCATCAAAGAACCCGAGATGTGACTTTAGTAAAAGGCTATGGTGTTAAATTTCATTTTAACAAAAGTATTCATAAAGAAAGTTTTCAAGAAAAAAAATACTTTTTTTAAAGAACATAGTGGTTTATCGAGCAAATCATCCCGAATGGCACCTACGAGTCCAATACGATAGGTTCGTAGAATTTTGAAGATTTAATGTGGGTCTTAAACCCGCATTAGTTTAAAAGACTCCGTTGGAGTATAAATTTCAGCAGTTTAGAAGTTAGAATGCCAAGTATAAGTCCTAGGCCAAATTGGGCCTTAATAACATAACAAGGAAAATTAAGGAAAATAAGATTTTGAGAATTTGATAAATCGATCCTTATAATCCTAGTAAACAAGAGGAATATATGCCTTATGGAAAGGGTTATATTTTCCTTCATAAGTTGCTAAAATAGAATAGCAAACGACAGTTAACCTCACACTCTTAATGGGTGTTCATTTTCAGAAGAAAGCAAGTGAGAGACTAGGTTGTTTGGCAAAAAGGGGATTCCAGCTTTGAAAATCAAGTAAGCAGGAATCTCACCTACAGTATAAATAGATTTTAAAGTAAACAGTACACATGAACTATATATGTTTGAGTACATTTAATGTTATGAATGCTATCATATACATACACTTAAGCAGTATACATGAATTACATGTGATCAAGTACATTCCATGTTACAGTATGTTATGCTATGTCATATTGCATACACCTTAATAAGTCAAGAGGAACTTATAAGAATAATCTCAGTTGGGTGCCGTACCAGCTTCCGCAAGGGAGGTAACTCATGCTCCATAAGGGAGAAAAGAAAGAAAAATAATAATAATGTCCTCCACAAGCGAGGCATTCAGTTCAGTTATAATCACGGTGTCATGGGGGACCTTGCAAACCTTCATGTCCCGATGATTGCGCGCAAGTGATACGAGCACTCGGGCCCAAAAGATAAGAAAGATAAGATAAGTTAATAAGATTCTGATAAAACATCATAATTAAGCATAATTTGTTCATGCATAATTATTCATGTGAACTTACGATAATTTTGTAAGTAGTAGTTCCTACTTGCTGAGCAAAAGCTCATTATAGAATGTTTATATTGTAGGTAAGCAATCGGCATATAATGCCTGATGGACAGACGGCGAGTGGACGAACGATGTAGAGATCGGGAAATGGATACTGCTCGCAAATATTTTTGCAATCAGCTTTATGTATAAATAGTTTTGCTAATTATGATTCTGAAACTGTATGTTAAACGGTTTTGAGGATTATGGCTATTAGTAAGTAAGACTTCAGGAGTAGATATATATATATATATATATATATATATACATTTATAGGCTTTGAGAATAGATATGTTAAAGGTTTGAATATTTTGATTAAGATAGCAAATTCATGTCTTATGCTTACTATAAGACTTTAAAAAAAAAATGTTTCGCAAATTTTAAACAATTTCAGTAAGTATAAGTTAAAAAGTCAGTTACAGTAGCGGGCTCAAAAAAAGGTCGTCACACATGCTACACGTCTTGAACCCAATCAAAACATAACTCTTTTCTTGTTAATTTTGTTCTTTGCTCTATTACCCCTCTTAGGCTCGTTTTTATTTAAAAAATAAAAATTAACTCTTCTCTTTTTTTTTAGAAAAAGATTCCAATCTTTTTTCTTTCTTTTTTTTTCTTTTTAAGAAATTGTTCGTGTACATGTAGAAGCGTGAAAACATTTTCATGTGATGATCATTAAAAATAATCGAGACAAAGCTAATCTCACATTCTATGTAGTGATCACACTCTTTTTTATCCATGAGAGAGTGCACCGTTTATTTAATTATATGAGCATGGTACTTGATATATGAAATACTAGGTACAAATTTTATTTTTTACGTCACTCATGTCGCTGTATAATGACGTTTTTGACCTTGAGAATAGGATATAATGATATGTATTATATATAAATATTTTTTGAAAAAAAAAAAAAATCAGCTGTATATACCTTTGTCAGCACAATACCACACCATGGTAATATAAAATGTATATGTATATATGTGTGTGTATATATATAAAGCAACCTAAGGGATATCTTTGGTTGCCTAAAGATGTGATTTAAAAGAAAAATTGTGTTTTAACAATGAAATTACATATCAATATTTCAATACACCTCTCTCTTTAAGGAAAAAAAAAAAAAAAAAAGATGTTGTCATTTTTTCTTATATAATTGACGGACAATTGATCCCATCACCGATTTACAGCATGTGATAAAATGATATCATTGTTAAGATGTAGAGTCTAATTAAAGCCTTAGGGGGCGTTTGGTATGGGGTAATCATAAAGAATCATATTCCCAGGAAAGTGATGGAGGGTAATATGATTCCAATGAATAATACATTATTGTGTTTGGTTCTATACAGGAATCTTTCTCAAATTCCTAGGAATATTACATTATTGTGTTTGGTTGTGCATAGAAATGTTGTGAATTAAAAAATATTTTTTTAAATGAATAATAATAATAATAATAATAATAGTTTTATTATTATTATTATTATTATTATAATAATAATTAATAATAATTATAATTATAATTATAATTATAATATTAATAATTATTATTATTATTATTATTATTATTATTACTACTATTATAATTATAATTATAATTATTATTACTATTATTATAATTATAATTATAATTATTAATATAATAATAATTATTATTATTATAATTATTATTATTATTATTATTATAATAATTCTAATAATAATAATAATAATAATAATTATTATTATATTAATAATTATAATAATAATTATAATATTAATATTAATAATAATAATAATAAAATTATTATTATTATTATTACTACTATTATAATTATAATTATAATTATTATTACTATTATTATAATTATAATTATAATTATTAATATAATAATAATTATTATTATTATTATAATAATTCTAATTATAATAATTATTATTATTATTATTATATTAATAATTATAATAATAATAATAATTATTATTATTATATTAATAATCATTATTATTAATAATAATAATAATAATAATAATTATTATAATTATAATATTAATAATAATTATTATTATTATAATAATATTAATAATAATTATTAATTATTATTATTATAATATTAATTATTATAATTATAATATTAATAATAATTATTATTAATATAATAATAATAGTAATAATTATTATTATAATTATAATAATAATAATAATTATTATTATTATTATTATAATAAATATAATAATAATTATTATTATTATTATTATTATAATTATAATAATAATTATTACTATTATTATTATATTAATAATAATTATTATTAATATTATAATTATAATAATTAATATTATAATAATAATAATTAATAATTATTATTAATATTATTATAATAATAATAATTATTATTAATATTATAATTATAATAATTATTATTACTATTATTATTATATTAATAATAATTATTATTAATATTATAATTATAATAATTATTATTATAATAATTATAATAATAATAATTAATAATAATAATATTATTATTATTATTATTATTATTATGAGATTCCCATGATTTTGAGATTCCTGGGAATTTGAATAACACCCTATTGGATGGGATTAGGATTACCCCAAAATGGGGTAATGTGAAACCCATGGGTTTCACTTTCCCAGATTTTAAAAAAGTCTAATAATTGTACCAAACGTGGGAATCTGAAAGATTCTCATTCCCACCCTTATGATTACCCCATACCAAACGCCCCTTAATGATTATCTCCTTACAAAAAATAAATTTCCTTAAGGCTAATCTTTTTCTTTTTTTTTCTTTTTTTTTTTTGGAGTTGCATAATCTCATTAATTTCACTGTTAACAAGATTAAGACTAATCTCATTATGGATAGTTTGGAGATTTCATACTTATAAATTTGGTTAACCTACTTTTTTTCATTATAGAAAGGGACGTTGATTTTAGGATGAATCTAGAGTAGTTAGAGAAAACACAAATAGTTGAACGGTATGCGAATTTTCTTTTTCATATTTCTTTTTCATCATGAAAAATTACTATAATGGCCGAAAGAGTGTGTAATCTCATATTAACACAGACCTTTATAAATTGCATGTGTTCCATCTTTGTTTAATTCCTTTTGCGTTTTTATTGCTCTCCCTGATATAGAATTAGGACAATCATTCCGTGATCTATGGTCCCATTTATACATCATCGAATCCTGAATCCAAAAGGGTTGATGATAAAAGACGGATCAAGCAAAAAAGAGATACAATAAAGAATTAGTAAACGACAAGAAGAGAATACAAGCAAGGAAAATAAAAATTTTGAAAGAGAAGAAAATGCGAAACGAAGTAATAAACACGGTAAAAAGGACGACGACAAAACAAAAAACTACTCTGAGAATGATGGGAGACAGTGAGAAAGCGACAATGTTGTAGAAAATAAAAAACAAGAGATAACAGGGGAGAAAGTCAAAGTTAAGAACGACAATGAAAGAAATTAAGGGCACTGGTAAAAGGACAACAACAAACATAAATGACAAATATAAAACGACATTCAAATTATTACGCAGCAAATGGAGAAAATCGACAATGGCGAAACAAAACTCGACTCTACTCAACTCAATAAATAGCCAGTAAAATGAATAAACGACTACAAAAGCACACAGGTATAATCGAACAATAGCGGAGCATATCGAAATTATAACGACAACAAACAACACAAGACAGCAAAAAAAGGGCATCAAAATTGATAAACGTCGTAAACATGAAATAGAACAACAAAGAGGAAAAAAAATTCAAAGAAATAAATTACCTAAATGGATGAACGACGAAAACGTAAACAACTAACGCCAGAGAAAAAAAAAAAAAAAAAAAAAAAAAAAAAAAAAAAAAAAAAAGGAAGAACGGCACTCACCTAAAACGACAAAAAGAGATTAAACGGCATTCAAAAGAATAAACGACACCTATGGATCATTCAATTGAGTGTAAATACAATTGAGAAAATACTTCTTACTCTATATTAGTATCATTTTCACAAATATAGTTATTTTGACTAAAAAGATATTAATCAAGAGTAATAGTTAAAAATCCAAAGCCATCTACTCAGGTTATTTGTCTCCTTTTTCCAATACAATTGGAGAAACATAAATGAAACCAAAGAATAAACGGAAGTAACAAATGAAAAATAAAAATAGACAACAGTGTTCGCCTGCAAACTTTGATGACCTTCACTTTTGGTCATCATTACTACGTTCATACATAACTCATTTCTTAACATTTATCCTTTTTGAACTATAAACTCCTAACATTTAAGCTCACTTTTTTTTTCTTTTCCTTCAATAGTAAAATAGACAATATATAGTAAGACAATGTACAAAGAAAAAAATGATAAAAGAAAAGAAGAAACTAAAACTGTTTGTACCGCCCTCCACACAAGCGTACGGTGTCAAGTTTTGATAGTAAAGGGTGAGTGAGTATCATCTCTGCATGGATTGGGTTTTACAATGCCGCTAAGTACTGCAATTATCGTAACTCAACTTTATCTAGGCAACCAAACTCAATGAAATAAAAATAAAACTATAACAAATATAAATACAAAAGCAAAATAAAATATGGAAACTTCTATGCACAAATGTACTAGGGACTTGACTTCACCTTATCGTTCCTTTGTTCATCCTGTTAAACCATTGCTAGCCAATTCCACTCAATTCATTAATCAAGGGTTCTAATCTCTAATCTAACCTCGCTACTTCTCTCGACCGTCAAACAAAGTCATATGCATGAATACGCGAATCCATATTCCTACCTAACCTGTTTACTCATACACTCATTAAGTTTAGCCTTTAAGTTAGAACTCAAATGTCGATTGCCTCCCGGCCTCACAACAATTGAAATCTTAGTTGATAATCAAGGTCTTGATCACCTCTCGGTTTCACAATATCCTAGACTCTCAATGAGATTATCTAAGTGTTGATCTCCTCCCTGACTCACAACAACTTAGACTATGTTTTTCAATTCTAGACTATGAAATCAATCTCTCCCGAGCATCAAAATGGCAATTAATTATCTAACTCATTGGCCACATAAGTTAGAAACATTAAGCATAGAGAAACATAAATAAATTAAAATGGAATTTAACTAACAATTGACAAGATAATGAAAATATAGTTCAAATAAAGCTACATCAAGCCCTAGAATATGAAATCTAGCGCCACATAGAAGAATCCATAACCAAAATCACAAATTCAATAACAAAACTAAAAAACTACAAAGAAAAGGGAGAAGGAAGAGAAAACTCTTGTGGAGATGAACTTCAAGTCTTCAAATCTTCAAGAATCTCTGCCAAGCATTTTTCAAGAATTTTCAACTCCAAACTTCTCTCTCTAGGAATTTTTGTGCCTCTCATCCTTTCCAAGTTAGGAACTAGGGTTTCTCTTTTTTAAGTATGCCAAAAATTGGAGAATAACTTCATCTAAACTCATCCAAGTGTCAAAAATGGCCATCCAAAATGATCAAGGGCCAAAAAATGGCCCAAAGGCACGTTTCAACGCAGTAGGGAATGTGGCCGCGTGCTGTAGCAACCGTGGGCCCCGGCCCAAGCCTGTTCTTGGGAGTTTTTCGTCCCATTTCGCGCGGCGGTTTGCGCAGGTCCTTGCCCTCGTCCGTGGCTCATCCCGATAGCCTTCAAAACTCCAATTTTTTCCTTGTTTTCACCTAATTTCCCATTTATTAATGATTCCTACAAAAAAAACATCAAACTAACAAATTGTTGAAAACTTACAAATATTTGAACTCAAAAGTACTTGATTTGTCGGTAAATAACCTCCTCACCATACGGCTACATATAATAAGCGCTTGGTTGGGAGAGCTTTCTAAAAGTTGTTTTAGCTTTTTAGGTCCAAATACTATTTCTAGTGTGCTTGGATTATCTGTCAGAAATGCTTCGAATTTTTAAAATAGTTTTCAGTCAAAGACACAAAATCAAACTTTCAAAAAAGTACTTTTGAATAATTTTTTAAACTTGTACCAGAGTTTCATTAAAGCATCATAAACTTCATTCTAATACTTTTAGTACTTATTAAAGAATTTAAAAATTGTTTCAACCCAATAAGCTCTTTTAAAAATAGAGTTTCTAATACTTACTGAAAAATTATAATATTACTTCTCTTTTTTTACTGATTAAAAATAAAAGTTAAAATTCTACCTAATGAGCCTTAAAAATAACAGTATATAAGAAAAGGAGGAAAAGGACACCTAGAAGAATAAGCGCGACAATAAAAAATGCAAGCGAGAATGACAAAAGCATGAAAGATGACAACAAAGAGAAAAATAGCATCCTAGCGTATGAAAGACAATTATGAAAATCAATAACTTCAAACGATAATAAAATAAAAGGAAGAATGTAATAAATAAATAACAGATTTATAAAATTAAATTAAATAAATAACATATTCTAAACTATTTAAAAATAAAAAGCAGTTTATCGTTTAAAAATATTTCGTTTACAATTAGTAAAAATGTTCTTTTTATATAAATTCTCTTTTTACGACTGCTAAGAAAATTTTTTATCACGTAAATTCTTTTTCACTAATCGTAAATTACATATTTACATGGTCCACTATTATTTACTTTAAATAGTTTCAAAATAATTTAGTTTTAAAAATCTGTTATTTATTACAATTTTTCTAAAAGAAAATAAACGCCAAACCTAGGAATAAGCAATATAAAGTTTTTAAAAAAAAACGACTTGAAAATGATAAAATAAGCAATATAAAGTTTTAATAAAAAAAGAAAAAAAAACGACTTGAAAATGATAAAATAAGCAATATAAAGTTTTTTTTTTTTTTTTTTTTTTAAATCATCAAACCAAACAAACAACAAAACAAGTAAGGAACGGCGACAAAATAAACGTAGGGATGAAAAGGACGACAACGAAACCGAGACCAAAAAATAAACAACAGCGAAAGAAAACGACAGCAGAGAGAAAAACGACATTCAAATATGGCAACAATGTATAAAACGACGAACAGGTTCACTGAAGCAACGGTTAAATTCTTCTAATAAAATATTGAATACAATTGATAGATTAAAAAAATAATAACAAATATCAATTAGATGCCCGACATTCCGTTAAACAATCTTCAACAAAAAATCCAATTATAAAATCCAATTAGATACGCCAGTCCTTTCCACCATCTGTTTAACTACGATGGGATTCTCATTTATTTGTCATAAAAATAAAAATATAAAAACGGATAATTGGATTATTGATCGTATCTTGGTTGGTTCTATTTTTTTAAAAGATTTTTAACACATTTGTCTCCTAAACTTATCGTGGTTTAACAAATTACCTCCCGAACTTTTAATTTTGACAAGTTGCTTTCTCAACTTGTAAAATTGTTACAATATGTCTCATTTTAAGAAGATTGTATTTAATTAGGGCCTATTTAGTTCGTTAATTAGAGTTTTTAATTTGAATTGAGATGTGACATTATGTGAGAGCTTTTTACTGTAGCAAAAAAGTTAGATGTAACTGTTTTTAAAATCTTTTTACTGTAGTAAAACTCGAATTCTAAACTCGAATCGGCGAAATGAACGGAGCCTTAATGTCAGAAAAGCACGTTCAATGAAAAATTTCATCTCAATTCAAATATAACACAAATCTTTTAATTTCTTGACTATTAATTCCTTAAATTTAATAAAAAAAATGAAAAAATTAAATAAAATGTGACACACTGTAATAAATTTATAAATTTGGAGAGTTTATTGTCAAAATTAAAAATCTAGAGGGATAATTTTCTAAATTACCATAAGTTTGAGTGACAATTGTTCTAAAAGACCTTTTTTTTTTTTAAGTGAAAATGTCTTCGTTCTAATATGTGACTCGATGTCAATACCTTACAAACTTAATTTTATTATCTACTATATATAAAAAAAATAAAAAAATAAAAAATAAAAAAGAAGAAAAGAAAAGGATCACATTTACGTATAAATCTGAACCGATCGAGATTTGATTGATTAAAACGATTAGAATTTGATGCTTACACGCATTAATCTTTTCTCAGTAGTCATTTTAGTCAATGTTGTCTCAGTACAACGAACTCTATAACAAGACAGGTGCGATGTTTTCAACAAACAGGCAACCTTGTTAATCAAGACCAGATTGCATTCCTTTTGCCTGCTTAAAAGCTTCACATATCGTGCACTTCTCATCGGATGGTTGGAGTTGATCATCAATAAGTTTACTTTTAAATGAGCGGTCGTGATGTTAAGTCAGATATGCTCATACGTAAATAGGCTTGCCTGCATTATACCTAAATGAAGAACTACGTACATACTATACGTAGACGAGAAAATTGACGAGGTGATCTTGACCCTTGACATCATCATTTGCGGCTGCGGCAGGCATGTGAAAAATTACTTGTTACGTGGACCAATCATGTTACAGTTTGACTAAATGAGGTTCAAATTATTAGAAAGAAGAAATGAACTTGAATTTCTTTTGACTTTTAATTAACAGTAGCCGAAACCTGATCGTTTTGATTTTTGATAACTGACATTGTGGCGTCTTAGCCGTTTCTCGGATGACCAAAGTACCCTTTTTATCTTACGTGACATTTTTCACGTACTGAATACTTTTATCAGAGAATTTTTAATTTACTTCTGAGAAGAAGTAGCAGAGGAAGACAATTAGTCGGATATTACAGTAGAATATAAAATAAAACTAATAGTAATAATCTACCTTAGATTGGCATGTCCTATCTAGGCTTTATAACCATTAATTCTAACTCTCCCTGGCTCTCCAAGTTCTCTCATACACACCCCACCATACAACTATAAATGTTCTAGTAACTATTCCTTTCTCTCCAAAATTTGTGCCGCCATGGATCTCAATTCTTTCCCAAGATTCGTGCTTTTTGTTGTTTTCCTATTGCTATCTGTCACCGCCCATTTTTCATTCGGAGCCGACACCATCTCCGAGAGCCAATCCCTCTCCGGTGATCATACCGTTGTATCGGCGGGTGAGGTCTTTGTGTTGGGATTCTTTACTCCAGGTAATACTTCAAACTACTACTTAGGCATGTGGTACAAGAATGATCATTCACAGACCATACTTTGGGTGGCAAATAGAGAAAAGCCAGTCTTAGATAGATTATCTTCAGAGTTAATGATATCACATGGCAATTTAGTTCTATTCAATGAAACTAAAAACCCAATTTGGTCCACCAACATTAGTTCTACTAGTAATTCTGTACGAGCAGTTCTTCAGGACGACGGGAACATTGTAGTCTCGGACGAAAGATCTGTTTTATGGCAAAGTTTTGATCATCCAACTGATACGTGGCTACTTGGTAGTAAAATTGGTTACAATAAAATAACTAAAACAAAACAAGTCCTCACTTCTTGGAAGAATTCAGAAGATCCTTCTTTAGGCCTCTTCTCTTTCGAGCTAAACCCGAATGACATCTCGTATAACACACTCTGGAATAGGTCTAGGAGCTATTGGACCACAGGACCTTGGACGGGAGATATCTTTAGTTTAGTCCCCGAGATGAGGGGCCAAATGATCTGCTATTTCAAGTTTGTTTCGAACAATAGCGAGACCTCTTTCACCATGTATGCTTCTAACTCTTCGGCTATTTCTAGACTTGTGATGGATGTTTCAGGGCAAATGAAGCAATTCATGTTGCTTCCTAGTAAGAAATGGAACTTGCTCTGGTCTTTTCCGAGGCAGCAATGTCAAGTTTACGCCTTTTGCGGTGCTTTTGGCAGCTGCAGTGAGAACTCGTTGCCCTTCTGCCGGTGCCTGTCGGGGTTCAAACCAAAATCGCAAAATGATTGGGGTTTGAAGGATTACTCCGGCGGGTGCATGAGAAAGACTAAATTACATTGTGGGAATCATAGTCTTGGTAATGGTGAGAGACACAAATTCCTAGAATTTCCCGGCATGTCATTCCCTGAAGATCAACAATTTGAGCCAGCAGAAAGTATCAAAGAATGTGAATTTAAATGTACAAATAAATGTTCATGCACTGCCTATGCTTACGACGACAATGGCTGTTCAATTTGGATTGGAGATCTCTTGAATCTGAAGCAACACACACCAGGGGACAGTAGTGGAAGGACTATATACATAAAATTAGCAGCTTCAGAATTTCAAAGTGGTGGAAAAAATAAGAAAAAGTTTGTTGGCGCTGCGGCAGGTGCAGTTGCAGGGTTTGTAATTTTTCTTAGTCTTTTTGTGTTCTTCACTTTGAAACGAAGAAAGAAAACAATTGGAACAGGAAAAGCAGTAGGGGGTTTGGTGGCATTTCGATATAGAGATTTGCAAAATGCAACGAAGAACTTTTCGGAGAAATTAGGTGGGGGAGGCTTCGGTTCGGTTTTCAAAGGTATATTGCCAGACTCAACCGCAATAGCGGTTAAGAAGCTTGAAAGTGTTGGCCAAGGAGAAAAGCAATTTCGAGCAGAAGTTAGCACAATTGGGACAATTCAACATGTTAATCTAGTTCGACTTCACGGATTCTGTGCTCAAGGTTCTAACAAATTGTTGGTCTATGATTACATGGCCAATAGATCTCTAGATTCACACCTTCTCCATGAAAACGATTCGAACGTTTTGGACTGGAAAACAAGGTACCAAATCGCTCTAGGGACAGCAAGAGGGTTGGTTTATCTGCATGAGAAGTGCAGAGATTGCATTATACACTGTGACATTAAGCCCGAAAACATTCTTTTAGACGCCGACTTTTGTCCCAAAGTGGCAGATTTTGGACTGGCAAAGCTTGTCGGAAGGGAATTCAGCAGCGTCTTGACAACCATAAGAGGAACAAGAGGTTATCTCGCGCCAGAATGGATTACGGGCATGGCAATAACATCGAAAGCCGACGTTTACAGCTACGGAATGATGCTTTTCGAACTGATATCTGGCAGGAGAAACTCGGAGGTATCCGAAGATGGCAAGGTGAAATTCTTTCCAGCTTCGGCCGTGAGTGTCGTAGTCGAAGGAGGCGATGTGATGAGCCTATTGGACCCAAGATTAGAGGGAAATGCCGATATGGAAGAGCTCAAAAGAGTTTGCGCAGTTTCTTGTTGGTGCATTCAAGATAATGAGGCTGATAGGCCATCAATGGGGCGTGTGGTGCAAATTCTAGAGGGAATTATAGGGCTAGAACTGCCACCAGTCCCGCGATTTCTACAACAACTCATTGACGAAAACCAGGAGAATGTAATTTTCTTTACCTAGTCGTGATCAACCAGGATATTTACTTAGCTAAGACTTTTTTTTTTTTTTTTCATTCTATCCTCTGCTCTTTTGCGTGTAAATTTGAAGCCAATGAAATAGTTTTCAGACATTGTCTTTTTTTTTCTGTATATTTACATAGAAAAGTTCTGCACTAGAACATCTGAATGCCACAGTAGTGTTAGAAAAAATGCTAAAAAGAACTGTAGCACTGCTATTCTAATACAGGGGAAACAGTATGTATTAAGTGTGTTCTTATAGAAAGAAGCACTTGAATTTTAAAAAATGCCCTTATAAATCTGCCATGGATAAGATATCAATACAACATAGCTCAAGAGATCAGGTGCGGACAGCTAGAACCCTGGAATCCACATTAATCCGGTTTAAACAAAAGATGTGGACCTTCATGAACATTGTGACACTAGTCCAAAAAAAAAAAAATGAAAATAAATAAACAAAGAAATAAACAGCATGAACAAGGGCAAGTAGTGAAACATAGAAATTATGTTCCGAGAAAAATAAGAAGAGAGAGAGAGAGAAAGAGATTAATTCAAACCCAACTCTCAAGAAACTTGGTTGTGTTCATGCCTTTTTAATACTATGATAATATGATATTGCCCTCTTTATGATTATCAATTATATCCATGTCACCTTATTGGTGGAGTAGGGAATGTGAGCTAGGTTCAGAAACATCCACAGTGCACTATATTAAATGAACCAATAAATTTCCCATGGATAAACAAAAAGGAATTCTGATCCTTAATTTGGGGCTATTTAAATAAGATTAGTTGGCCATTTTCCTTCAACTTTTGGAATGAAAAGCCACCACTCCATCCATCTCTTTCTTTCCTTTTTTTTTTTTTTTTTTTTTTTTTTTTTGTTCTTGTTCGTTAAAGATAAGCCACACTTGCTTTCTTTATTTCCATCTTTTTCGTAAACAATTTGAGAAGGTCTTTAATCCACAGTACAGCTCATATATACATCTCGGACAATACTATAACATATAATAAAGAAATAAGCCCACTACTAGTAGAAATTTAGGGAACAATTGCTTTTCTTTAGATGTTGTTAAAAGATTTAACTGCGCTTAGAAAGCGTTACAAAATCAGAATTTTATTGTATGTAGCTGGGACATACAGCGACGGCTATGAATTAAACATCTCCTAATTTGTGCGTGGGGATGCCATAAGTCAAGAGATGACACATTAAACTACGACTTCCCCAACAACCGACGACATTAAATCTATCACATAGGATAATAATTCAAGAAACCGTTGATGAAAGCTAGGATTTAACTACGATTTTATTAAAAATATTGTTGTTAAATGTGTTTTATGGATTTTTGATACATGGCTCAGTCTTTTCTCAACTTGAGTTGAAAAATCAATTCATTTGAGAGAAAATAGTGGCAAAAAAAAAAATTAAAATTGTATTTTTGTCAGAGAAAACATTATAGTAAAAAGTTTAAATAGTGATTAGAGTTATGAAAATAACAAAGACAAAAAATGTTTTCTAAAGCCTTTTTTTTTGCATATTCTACAAAATATCGTTAAATCATGGGTTGTTCAGCTGGGGTATTTTTGAGTGAAAAACTCAAAAAAAGCAACTCGAGTTACAACTTTATTTGAGTTCATGTTCTTTTAAGTTTGAACTCGAGTTTAGGACTAAAACTCGAGTTCAAGTTTCCCTTTCAACTTGAGTTCAGAAACTCGAACTCAAATTAATGAACAGTATTTTTTCTATTTTTAAAAATGTTATAACTTTTTCGTTTTAATTCTGATTGAGATGATTTTTTTTCTATATGTTGACAACGAAAATACGAATAAAACCCGACCCATATACACTATTAAAATTTTTCAGCAGCATTGAGTTTTTATTAAAATACTATCTAAATATAAATTCAAGTTTTGACTCACTCAAATACAAACTCAAAAAGATTCTTATCTCAAACTATAACTCAAATGTACACAACCAAACACAAACTCAAATTACAATTTCAACTCAAGTTATAACTCAAACTCAACTCAAAATCTACACTCAAATTACCTAACTCAAAAACATGAAAAGAACAAGCTGTTTTTAACTCAAATTTATTGTAATGGTCCTTTTTCATCTTCAATAGTTTTTTCTTTGGCACTATGAGCCTTATGACATCAGTTAATGGGATTCTTTTATTGACCGTAGAGAATTTGTTAAATAGTCATATGTGTGTCTCCATTTTTTATTATATCTTTTTGAGTATATTCATTTATGGGGCCATGTAAACACTATTTTTCTTTAAGCTTCATTCAAGTTTACTAATAAAATAGAATTGTTCGTTGGTGCCGTGTTTCTCATGGTAGGAATTATATGTGTGGATTAGTGTTTATTTAACATTTCAAAACAAATATGTAAGAACAGCTTTTCAATAGGGGTGGCCATCCGGGTTGGCGGATCGTGTTGACCCATTTAGTTGACACGAATAGGCCTGACACGAACATGACCCGTTTATTAATCGTGTCGAAATATAAAACCCGAACACGACATGTATATTGATGGGTTGATACGACACGACACGAATAACCCGTTTATTAAACAGGTCATAAATGTGTCATGTCAACCCATTGATTACTTGTCAACCCATTTATAAAATAGGTGATAAATGGGTCATGTTAACCTATTTCTAAACCTATTTTTTAACATGTTTGATAAATGGGTCGTGTTAACCTATTTCTGAACCTATTTTTGAACCTGTTTATAAAATAGGTAATAAACAGGTTGTGTATTTATAACAGAATGCTGTTAAAATGCTAAGCATTAAGACATATGAATTGTATAAAACAGAATGCTAGCTAAATGTTACAGTATTTTAACGTACATGGTAGAAAAAAAAATGGCCTCAGATTTCAAGAGGTTATAACTAGTAAGTGTTAAAGGTTAAGTAATGTTAAGTATGAGCATAGGATGATGATCAAAAGTTAGGGTCGTCACAGTATTCGTGTTATCTAAATATGACACGTTTAATAAACGGGTTATGGCGGGTCAATTGCGGGTTGGCAGATCAACCTAAAAATGACACGTTATTTAACGGATTCGACCTGATTTTGACCCGGACCTATTTATGATAAACTCAAACCCGTTAATTTCGTACAGGTTTCGAGTCGTGTCGTCATGTCACTATCCAGATTATCAGCTGTAGCTTTTCTCAGAATAGATGAGTATGAGTTAAAATGTCTTTGCGCATGCATGTAAGTGTACATACATTTAAGGCCTGATTAGTTATTTGATAAGATCTACACTTTCTGTTCTTTTATATAAAATAAAATAAATTCAAAGCAACATCGAGCACAACATTAGTAAATTGAAAAAAGTGTTGTTCAACCTGACCGGAATTACTAAGGTTTATCTCACAGTTAATGACTAATGAGCCCCGCCCCACCACTCCGATGGAGCAAACTCATTTTGAGACATCCTCACGTGACTTTGATCAATAGGGGTACTCTCGTGAAGTACTTCCTAAATTGTGGCATTTAGCCTTAATAAACTCTTGTCCCTAGTTTGGCAAACATAAATGGAATGACCAATTTTTGTACCAATGGAATTCCCGTTCTCATGACAGAAGGAAATTCCCATTTTAATTACTTCTCATAGGGATTTTTCTCATCCGGTACAGACTAATGAACGGGCAATAAATGGCTTGAAGGTAGCACAGAGAATATCCTATCACCTATACATTAAATTCTCTTGGCAACAATATGAGGCCAAGCTCAGAATTAGGAACTTCTCTTGCTTTATTTACTTTAAGTTGAACTTTGATATTCTTCTGTCAAAAAAATGAAAAAGTTTAACTTTGATCTTAGCCTTAACCAAATCAATCCTTATCTTATATTGATACAATATAGTAACCAAAAAAGAAAAAAAGAAAAAAAAAGCGTGATAAATATTACTATTGGTAGTTAGGAAAGAATGTCAAAAGTTCTCACCCTTGTTTCATAACCACCCACACTAGTATTTCCTAGTCACTATAAATTCAAAGATTAGAAAAGGAAGAGATTTGTACACCATTTATCAAACAAAATTAATGCGCGTCTTTAACTTATATATACATATATGATATCCATATCAGCATGATTCTGATGCTAACACAGGCCAGAGTAGTACACAAGTGGATGGTTTTCTCAAGTCTCTGAATGGAAATCAATATCAGCATCTGATGACCATGCTCTCCACTCACCTCACGTCCTCTGTCAAGACTTCTGATGCACAGGACACTCCTTCAACCTCATATACAGCAGGTATATGTTCTTCTGTTTCTATGCATTCTGTTTTATCTTCTGTGCATTTCTGGATAGTGGATTCTGGTGCTTCCAAGCATATTTGTTCAAATGCCAACTTGTTTATATCTTTAAAGCCCATACAGAATTCTTCAGTTACCTTGCCCAATAAGACTATTATTCCTGTTCGGTTATCTGGGGATGTTAAGCTGAATTCTCTGGTTCTCAAAAATGTTCTGTTTGTTCCTCAATTCCACTTCAATCTGCTTTCTATAAGTGCACTTACTGCAGATTCATCCCTTATCATTAGCTTCTTTCCTGGTTACTTCATAATTCAGGATCCCAACAGCCAGAAGACGATTGGCAGGGGTGATCAATTTGCAGACTTATACGTTCTGGATGCCAGGAATGTGACTGTTGGATGTTTGGCAGATTCATCACACATAAAAGATGTTTCAAATTCAGATTCCAGTGTTTTAGCATGTGTTAATAAAGTCTCAGCCACTGTATGGCATAATAGACTTGGGCATCTTTCTTCCAATGTGTTGCACTTGTTGAAACATCAGTTGAAATGTGATTTTTCCAAGTGCAATACCAATAAAGTTTGTTACATTTGCCCTTTAGCTAAACAAAAGCGGTTGCCTTTCATCTCTAATAACCATTTGTCATCGTCTCCCTTTGATCTAATTCATTGCGTATATGGGGTCCTTACCATGTATCTGCTTGCTTTGGTTATAGATATTTTTTGACCATTGTTGATGATTGTACTAGATTTACATGGGTTTTTATGCTGAGACAAAAGTCAGATGTTGCAATTGCTATTCCCAAGTTTTTCACCATGGTTGACACTCAGTTCCACAGTAAAATTAAGAGTTTCCGATCTGATAATGCAAAGGAGTTAGATTTCAATGCATTTTTCAGCAGTCAAGGGGTTTTACATCAATTTTCTTGTGTCGATACACCACAACAGAACTCTGTGGTTGAAAGAAAACACCAGCATCTCTTGAATGTTGCTCGTGCCTTATTCTTTCAATCTCGAGTTCCAATACATTTCTGGAGTGACTGTGTTCTTACTGCCACCTATTTGATTAACAGAACACCTTCCCCACTTCTTGGACATAAATCCCCTTATGAGCTTTTATATAAAACTACTGTTGACTATTCCTCTCTCAGAGTTTTTGGTTGTCTTGCATTTGCATCCACATTGGCTGCCCATCGAACCAAGTTCGATCCTCGAGCTCGTACATGTGTGTTTCTTGGATATCCGCCTGGTGTCAAAGGGTACAAACTTTATGATATTCAGACCAAGCAGTTTTTTATTTCCAGGGACGTTATATTCCATGAAACTATCTTTCCATTCCATTCCGTGACAGATGCTAATCAAGTGGTTGATCCGTTTCCTGCATTGGTTCTACCTTCACCAGCCCCTGATTTTCCAGCCTCTGATTCATTGTCTCCTTGTCCCTCACAATCTTCCATTCCTGATTGTTCCCCCATACCACCTGTTAGGAGGTCTTCCCGGGTCACCAAAGCCCCATCTTACCTACAAGAGTATCATTGCAACCTTCTCTTCTCACCATCACCAACCTCAGGTTCCAATACCTTATATCCATTGTCCAATCATATTTCGTATGAGTCTCTTTCTTCTTCTCATAAAAACTTTGTCATGAATGTCTCTTCCCACGTGGAACCTCAATTTTATCATCAGGCTATTTCCTCTCAACATTGGCGCGATGCTATGCAACTTGAACTTGCTGCAATGGAGTCCAATCAAACCTGGTCAGTCATCTCACTCCCTCCTGGTAAGCATTCCATTGGATGTAAATGGGTGTATAAGATCAAATACAGGTCGAATGGTTCTATAGAGCGCTATAAAGCTCGCCTAGTTGCTAAAGGCTATAATCAGCAAGAGGGTGTTGATTTCATAGATACTTTTTGACCTGTTGCTAAACTTGTCACTGTCAAGATTCTTTTAGCTTTGGCTTCCAGCCAGAAATGGCATTTAGCTCAGCTGGATGTCAACAATGCTTTCTTGAATGGTGATTTATCTGAAGAGGTATACATGGATCTTCCCCTCGGTTATATTCAAACAGGGGAGCATTTGGGTTGTGATGGCAAGATGGTTTGCAGGTTGCACAAGTCCATATATGGCCTTAAACAGGCATCACGCCAATGGTACTCTAAGTTTTCCCTTGCCTTGATTAATTTTGGTTTTATTCAGTCTAAATCTGATTATTCTCTCTTCACCAAAGGCTCGGGCACAACTTTTGTTGCATTACTGGTGTATGTGGATGATATAGTCATCACTGGTCCTTCATTGGATGTCATCCAACAGTTAAAGACTTTTCTACACACCCAGTTCAAGCTAAAAGACCTTGGGAGTTTGAAGTATTTTCTTGGCCTTGAGATTGCTCGTTCATCCTCTGGAATCGTTCTATCTCAGCGGCATTATACATTGCAACTTCTTGAAGACACTGGTTTTCTAGCTTCCAAACCAGTCTCCGTTCCCATGGATCCTAAACTTCACCTTAATGCTGCTAATGGTGATCTTCTTCCCGATGCCTCTCAATACAGGCGACTCATAGGCCGGCTGCTTTACCTCACCTTATCCAGGCCAGATATCACATATGCGGTTCATAAGCTCGATCAATTTTTGGTGCGCCTCGTTTGCCCTCACTGCAGGCCGTTCATCATATTCTCAGATATCTTAAGTCCAGACCTGGTCAAGGTTTGTTTTTTGCCTCCACTTCATCTTTACAGCTCCGCGCCTTCTCTGATGCAGACTGGGCAGCATGCTCTGATTCAAGGAAGTCCATTACTGGTTTTTGTGTATTTCTTGGTGAGTCATTAATATCTTGGAAGGCTAAGAAGCAATCTACCATTTCTCGTTCCTCTGCTGAGGCAGAGTATCGAGCTTTGGCCACGGCTACTAGTGAGCTGGTATGGATTCAACAATTGTTAAGAGACTTTGCTGTTTCTATTTCCAATCCTACGCTTCTTTTTTGTGATAGTCAGGCGGCTATACATATTGCTTCGAATCCAATTTTTCATGGGAGAACGAAGCATATCGAAATAGATTGTCACTTTGTTCGGGACAAAGTTGCCGATGGTTCTGTCAAACTTATGCCTATTCGGTCACAACATCAGTTGGCTGATATGTTTACCAAGCCTTTGCCAGCCGCTTCTTTGTTTCCCTTACTGTCCAAGATGGCTATAAAAGACATTCATAATCCATCTTGAGGGGGAGTTTTAGATATTAGTTAGTCTGTTACGTTTTGTTACATTCTGTTATAGTTTTGTTATTTACTCACCTTACTCGGCTTGTATATAAAGCCAAGCTTGTATCATTCAATTATTCAATATACAAGAAATTCATTTTTCCCTTTTCTTGTTTTCCTGCGTAATATATATATATATATATATATATATATATATGCGCGCGCGTTCTTGCACTCTATATCTTCTCTATCATCATAAATTGCATCTTAACTCCAACTGATTTCTGAACCCTTTGCAGTTTTAGCTGTCCTAAATAGCTAAGGATAAAACTTTTTCTAGCTTGGGAACTAACAAGGGAGACATATGTGTATAACATACTTTGGAGAGTTTTCAACCCAAAAAAAACTCACCGTTCATTTTTTTAAAAGACTAGTCACTATTTTTTACTGACCATACTATTGTAAAGCCTTTCTTTCTCTTACGTGACATAGACATTTAATTCAACCAAAGAAAAAAAAAAGCACAGATATTAATTAGCTTCACAAGGTTACCGTTTGTTCCTACCAACTCCAAGCCCACGTGGCAGACAACGAGCTAATTAAATGCTACTTCAATATTTTTTTTAGAGGAAATAATTAAATGCAAATAAAAGTAACTTTTTATTGTGACTCAGTGCTCCAAATCCAACCGTCGTTTTGGTAGGGTATTAAAGCAAGGCTTGCGTCTTTTTGATACATTAATAATTAGAGAACATGTCTTTAAAAGGAGCCTTTCAACCAAATGGAGCTTTTTTTTTTTTTTTTTTTTTTTCAATTTACCTCCTGTTTCTCTCTCTACTTTCTTGCTCTGAGTTGCCTCAAGGCACTACCTTGCCAACCTTCACATTAGATTACATTTGAAAACATTCCTAAGATGTGAGTGACACTACTCCATCTGAGGAAAAAAAAAAAAAAAAAGCCCAAATGTATAATCTTGTGTCTTTTTAAAGTAGAGATAAATCATAAAGAAATCTTTAGCTTGGGCTACTGAATTTGATGTGGACAAGAGAATTTAAATAACAAACATTGAAGTTTCATATCATCCATAATGATATTGTTTGAGATAATTGGGTTTATTTATTATAGGGAACAATGAATTATGAAGCATCCATCAATGTTATTATTATTATTATTTTATTTTTATTCATGTCAAAAGGACTTTTATTGAACAAGCTGGGCGAGCAAATTTGTATTTACATCAGCACTCAACATTCCATCAATATTATGTTAAAAAATATGGTTTTTTTTTTCTAAGAATGTCACAAATATTTTTTTTTGTTTTGTTTTTTGCCAAGCATGTAGTATATATGTTTAAAAGAAATACTAACGTCACTCTTTCTGTCACTTTTTTTATAGTGAAGTTTACATGTCAAACAGTAAATGCAGAGAGTAAATAAAGAGAGTGATAAAAAGAGTGATGTTAATATTTTTTGTGTTTAATCATCCTAATAAGTGATCGCAAAACAAGTTTTCACTCAATACACGAGTACGACTCACGAGAGTTAATACCACTAAAAAGAAACTATATATCATAAATTCAAAAAAAAAAAAAAAAAAGAAGAACATCTAAAACTATTAATGAAGATCTTTTGTGATCTCAATCCGTGTATACTTTACAATTCTCTTTCCCTTTCCAAGAAAAAGGAAAGGAAGTAAGGACTAGCTGGCTAGGAAGTAAATAAGAAACAGAATGTTCTGTTTTCCTCCCCAAAAAAAAAAAAAAAGCAAACTGTTCAGCCTCACACGAAACTCTCATTGCCTTTGTCTCTTGTGAGCAGATCATCAGAACCACTTTAATTTCTGGTCCAGAAAAGATACACCAAGCACGAAACTAAGAATTTTTACGTCAAAAATTTAATGCCGGCCTTATCTTCATTTTCTCTATATGATGCTTCCTTTCAACAACAAGTCCTTTCCACTTATGCCCTTCTTTCTTAATCTCCGGCGACTTTTTCGCCTTCTCTTGCCCGCGATTACCGGAGTACGACAACGGAAGAAAGCAGAGCCACATTGACGTGAAAATTATTGCACATAATCTACCCCACAGCACTGTCATTGCCAGACTAATTAAAAGGAAGTATAAACCAGTGTTGATATTACGAGGCCGGGGCTTTTCCTTTCGGTTTTTGTTGCTTTTCTTCACGGACTCAGACAAATTAGTCCTTGATGAAATAATTGATTCTGGTGCTGAACGTGAAGAAGATGGTGAACAAGTATTGACATTGGTGTTAATCTCTTGAACAATCCCATTTTCCGGTGCTGAATTCGTCGGTTGATTCGGTTGATATGTAGTACTAGTTCCCAAATCCAAAGATGGCCTTTCTTTAGTACTAAATCCTTTTCTATCACGAACTCTTTTCGCCTGTAAAATAACAGAAAAAAATATATTTATATTCAAGCCTCGAACACAAGTTAAACAAGGAAACTAGTCTCTATGAACTAAAGACTGATTACCAAAATTGTCTCGAAGAACACTGCTTTAACAGCCCGAGAAAACGTCCTTTTCCCCGCGGGTTTTCGAACGATTTTTGAGTTCTTTTCCGAACTGATTGAACACCCACTTCCCGAAACTTTCACGTCATTAACATGATTTTCTGCAGTGAGATACGCAAAACTAAGATCAGCCGAGCGATGATCGATGATGGTTGTGGGCTCGATCACCACGTCCACATCAACCATGGGCCGAAAGCAATGGAAAAGCTTGCTTCTCGAGACGGTTTTCATTTGGCGTCAAAGACGGCTTTGGTGATCTTCTTTAAAGATGTTAATAATGGCGAGAGAGGTTACATACACACATATATATAAATAAATAAATATATATATATATATATTATATGAGTAAATGCTTTGGTCTAACCGAGGAAAGAGCAAGAGAGTAAAACAGAGTTTCTCTTCGGTGTTTCTGAGAGTGAAAAGGACCGCAAGTTGTGTCCTACTTTCAGTTCCTAAAGAAGTTTGTGATTATTGGTTGGAAGAAGTTTATACATATCTCCCACGGCGGTTTTAGACTTCACCTGGTTTTCTCTCACTTGCCTGAAGTGACCGATCATATGGCCTGCATCCATAAATCAGGAGGTTTTTTTTTTTTTTTCTTTTTTTTTTTTTTCCCCATAATGATACATTTCAGACACAATACCTCACTCTATTTATAGGAATATAAAGTTTTTTTTTTTTTAAAAAAAAGACTGATGCAAATAGAAAAATAAACTAACAAATAATGGAAACCACCTAAATTGTAAAAAGTAGGCTTACATTTAAAACTTACATTAATAAATATACAATTTATAAATGTATAAAAATTAATAGGCCTTTTTATGTATTAAACTTTTCATTTTTAAATTTCACCCATTTTCATTTTATTTTTTTTCTTTTCTTTCTCATTCTCTCTTAATCTCTTTTTCTCTCTTCATTCTCTATATGCCGTTCATGGGTTTGTTCTTCTCTCTCTCATCATCGGTCGTTCTTTCTACCTTTATAAATAAAGGATTTACCATCAGATTACAAATTGTTTTCTTTGTAAATCTAGGATTTACCATCTGGATACAATTTTTATTCCTACGTAAATTCTAGAGTTACATAATAAATTCATAACTTTACTGCTATAAGATAAACATTTTTTTAGTTATGCTCGTAAATTCTGAATTTACCGTATAAATTTAAAATTTACCATCATAATACAAATTATGTTATTCATAAATCCCATCAAAACACAATTTTTATTCCTTCATAAATCGTAAATTACACATTAATTATAGGATTTATCATCAGAAATCATGGATGCAAAATATAAATCCAGAATTTACTATTATTGAATTATGTTAACCTTATTGATATAAGATAAAATTTTTTAGTTTTGCTCATATATCTAGAATTTACCATAAAAACATATATTGTAATCTATGTAAATCACAGAATGGCATTGTAAATACAGAATTTATCATCATAACACAATTTATGTTCCTTCATAAATCTTGGATTTATACTATAAGTCTAGGATTTACAAACATATCTCATATTGTGTTTATTCGTAAATTCATAGTAAATTTTAAGATTTCATGGACATTTTGGAGTGTTAATTTAGTGTAAATCCGGATTTACACCTATTAGGCCTATTTACTAAGTAATTTTTAATTTTGGCCTATTTATTTTTATTGCCCTTTTAGTCAGACCTATTTCCCTCAATCTCATTAATTAATAATAAGGTCTCGTTCATTTCACCGATTCGAGTTTTTAATTTTAAGTTTTTACAGTAAAAAGCTCTCATAAAATGTCACATCTAACTTTTTTTGCTACAGTGAAAAGCTCTAAAAAATGTCACATCTCAGCTCGAATTGAAAACTCAAATCCACGAAGTGAACGAGGCCTAAGTAACTTAGTCGAATTCTAAACGATATCAGGAGGGAATCACAAATTGGGAACTAATATTTCAACACAATGAAGGGTGTTTATTTTTCTATTTGATCTTTTTTGGTTGAATTAAAAAGGAAATTATTAGTGTCATCTCGTCCCATTTCATTTGTCACTTTAGAAATTTCAAGGCTACTAATAGAACTGAAAAGACTTGACTCCATTATACTTGAAAATAAACTTAATTTTCGCTCATGCCACCATGCACTTAACCCCGCACAATACATTTACCAGACAATGGTTGTAAAGTAGGACTAAGGAGTATGAAATGTTAGGTGCATCCTAAGAAGAAAAAAAAAAAAAAAAGTTTTTTTTTTTTTTTTTTTTTTTTTTTTTCAATTGATCTTGTATGAGATTAGCGGCGTGGTCAGCTGTTTAGATTAATTGTGAGGCACAGCTAGGTGATTGGACTTTTTTTTAGAGAGAAAGTGGATATAACTCATTTTTGTGAGATTATTAGCATGTCTAGTTCACGCGTTTAAGTCAGTGATTTTGATTCTGAATTTAAATTTTGTGATAGAACTCGTTGGTGAGAATTTTTTATTCAAATTTTTTGTGAGAAAAAAATATTGTAATAGAATCAGAATCATAATTTTAAACACACGAAACAAATAGGTATATCCTGGAAAGAGATGAAAAATAAAAATACTTTACCGCTATGCCAATCTAGTGGTGGGGCTTTTTTTTTCATTTAATCTTAAAGGTAAACCCAATTTTAGTCGAAAGATAGAACTAAAAAGAATTGACTTAATTTTATTTAAAAGATAGACTCAATTTTTACACATGTCATCACACATTTAATCTCGCATGATATATTAATTGGACAATACCGTAAAGTAGGACTAAGGAGTATGAAACGCTAGGTGCATCTTGGGAAGAGACAAAAAAAAAAAAAAAAAAAAAAAAAAAAAAAAAAAAAAATCTTACAACTACACCAACCTACTGGTGGGGTTTTGTTTTTTGTTTTTTGTTTTTTGTTTTTTTTTTTTCATTTGATCTTGAAGGTTGGAGATTAATAGCAATGGGCAGCAATGTGATATTATTAGCTTTTTTTTATTCTAGATTAATAATTTTAATTCTGAATTGAAATTTTATGAGAAAATTTATGGGCTAGATCTTTTTTATTCAATTTTTTTTTGTAAGAGAATAGTGTGCTTTAGTCGAATCAGATTCATAGGTTCAAACGCGTGAAACAAATGAGCTCTATATATTAACATTAAATTTGGCCAACCTTAAGATAATTATGTTGCGATCTATACAAACGGGCCTTATATTATGGAATTCAAATTCTGCTGCTTAAACAACTCTCCTCTGATTTTTTTTTTTTTTTTTTTTTTGAGTGACTGTTTCAACTGATTTTGATCTCTCTTTTTTTTTTTTCAAATAAAAATGCTAGTTCTTACCTGCATTAATGATGACCATATATTTTTTTAGCCAATTAGACCTTGTTATATAAGACAATGAGATAGTGGATTAGAATCAACGAGTCTCAGAATAGACACGTGAATTTACAATAAATTTAAAATATGACATGAGATTTGCATGTGATCTATATTTTTCATGCGCGAATCTTGTATAGTAACTGTCAATTTCGTAACATTTATTAGTTATCGGACATCCATTGGTACTAATTTAAAAATTCATGATGCATATTTTATCAAAACTAGAATTCCAGGATTCATAAAGCAAAAAACGAATAGTTTTGGTGCAATAGTACCGTTTACTCATTAGGATCATTACTTACCTAAAAAAAAAAAAAAAAACACTAAAAATACAATAGGATTGTCCCTGCATATGTTGTTTAGGTGACTCGGTTGTTTCTGAAAAAAGATCGTAAAACGTGGTCACCATAATGCGACGTTTTATTACCGAACCATTTAATGAAGGTTTCATCAAAACCTCTTCAGGAACATGGTAAAGGGTTAAACAGGTCGCTCCAAATGTAAAGCAGAATACAGATATGTTCTTTAGGGTTGAAGAACAGTAGAAATAACCTTTTCTTGATAATAGAAGATTTTTGCCTTCAAATTATCGTAATGACGTCTAGAAGAAAAACTTTAATAGTACGACGGAAGAAAGATAACCTCACTGGATATTAACTAGTAAATAAGTATACGGAGAGTCAATAATAAATGTGATAGCAATATTCGACGAGAGTACATAGGAGGAACCGATGATTCAATAACCTTATTAAAAAAAAAAAAAAAAAGAGTTGAACTTTTTTTGAACTATATATCAGATTGGATGACACTCCTCGTGCACAGTTACACTGTTACTTAAATGTCATACACATTCAGAAGAATATTTGTACACTAACAGTGAGTATGTTATTGTCATGCAAATGAAAATGCCACATAATGCTATGTGGCAGTTAACGTAACATATTTTTAGTTTAGGAAACATTTTAAAGGAATGACATCATGTTATTGAAGGACGTGAAAATTAACCGTGAGAAAGAGACACAAGAATCAAATCGAAAATCAGGGGAGATATTAACGGGGTGTTTAGTATGAGGATTCGTACCATAATTCGAATTATAGTTTCTGGCTCGCTATAACGTTTTTTCTCACAAAAAAATATACGTAAATCGAAAATAATTTTAAATTATGGTTCTGTTGACTTCTACTTTCTAATGACTTCTTTCCTTTCTCTGAATTTGTACAAAAGCAATGGAAAATCAAGACAAATTGGACTATGATATCATTTGAACTCACGCCGAATTGGTTCTCTCTCTGTTTTTGGCCAAAAAAATAAAAAATAATAAAAAAAAAAGATTATGGGTTCATATGCCAACCATATCACGGTAGTACAAGGGAATGGAGGACAATAGCTATGGTCCATTTTTTCATCATGTATTATGATGCACGTTTTGTCCTCTGCTTCAAGTTAAGTACTATCTGCTACCAAGTTTGTATTGTCAATAATGACAAAAATGTTTTAGAGGCTATCATTTTGTCAAGTTGGCTTTAAAAATAATTTTTGATTTTTGTCAGTATTACAGTGAGATTCACTTAGTTAAATTAATTACGTGATCGTTTAAATTTTTGAAAGTGCCTAAAGTACACCCAAAACGGTAAAAACAATTCTAACTGCTAAACTTGTGAAAAAATAATAATAATAATAATAATGATAACAATGTTACCTTATTCACCCAGGATATTAGTAGGGGGTAATTCAAAACTGTTGTCAAACTTTGCTTCTTTTTTTTTTTTTCCGACTCTATTCCCTGTAACGGCCTTTTTCTCAAACCTTTCATTTACTCTCTCACGTTTTTTTTTTTTTTTTTAACTAATTCTTCTTTAATGATCTCTTTCGTCTACATTTTTCATTAGGATATTCTAAAAATACAACTCACGATAGTAAAAAATATATATATATATATATATATATATATATTACTTATACCGTTTCATTCAAAAATAAACAAATTTCATTTAATTTATAAAAAGAAAACAAAAGATTATGATGACGCCTAATTATTTAGAATGACATATAAATAATAGAATATATGGAACCATAACAAACTATATACTTTTCTCTTTTTTTAATTATTATTACTATTTTTTGCTTTTTCTTTTTGATTTTGTAATAAACAAATTAGAATTTTTATAAGAATGCCGCATTCAACTACGCTAGGAAAAAAAAAAAAAAAGAAACAACAACAAGCCCTCAAATGTATTGACTATATTGTATGAAAAAGTTAACAAATGTGAAAAAAAAAATGACAAGTTTTCAATCTCTTGCAAAAACGTTTCCTTAACATAAATATTTAACAAGTTTATAGTCCTAAATAAAAGGAAAAAAAAAAAAAAGCGTAATGTAAAATGTGGACAATAGGAGGCCAAAATGTTAGAAAAAGATATTCAAAAAGCAAGAAAGAATGGCAATTCAAGAATTGAAATAAGAGTTCGAACTAGAGTTGGTGTCCCTAAAATTGCCAAACTTGTATTCCTCAAACGTCCAAGCTATCAGTATTTCTCCGTTTCCCGAAAAATGATAGTATCACATTGGTCCTGCTTCAACGTTGAAATTTAGGAACACTGCCACTGCTAGATCCAATCAGTTGAGATAAAGTTTATTAGTAACTCTTAATTAGAAAGTAATTGAGCTGATCAAGAGGCGTGAGTTTGTCATCTGAAGCCTAATATGATCTGTTTAGTAAGCAAAAATACAATTTAAGGATATGTATCCCAGGCTTGAGTCCTAGACTAACGGAAATCAAAACTCAAAAGAAGAAAAATTGTAAAAATAGTACTAAGAAAAACGACGAAACCAGTCTGTGAAAATGTTTATTTGATTAGAGACAACCAACATATGTATGCAATTTGGAAACATATGGACAAGGTGAGGTTTTTTTTTTTTTTTTTAACCCTGAAATTGGAAAACATGTTTCTACATTTTGTTTATTGATTTCTTTCATTTCATTTCATATTAATTTTGTTTTAAAGTGTAGAAGATAAAAATTAGAAAACAAAGAAAGCTTGGGTGCCGCTGGACCACAAACAGCAATGTTTGGGCCCGCAAGTAACATATTTCAGGTGATTTTGAGCTGAGAGAGAGAGAGAGAGAGTGGGCCTAATAGAAGATAGGATGGAATTCTGCAAGTCCACTAGTAACGTGTTTTTTATTTTTATTTTTATTTTATTTTTGGGGTAGAACACTAGAAAACAAAGTTGAAACCCGAATCCTATAGGATTCGTGGGAATCAATCCGAATATATGTGGATTGCATGGTGAGTCCAAAAGCACTCGAGAGATCATGAAAAT
Organism: Morus alba; assembly: GCA_012066045.3. Lineage (NCBI taxonomy): Eukaryota > Viridiplantae > Streptophyta > Magnoliopsida > Rosales > Moraceae > Morus > Morus alba. Next base: position 7,755,277 of record CP050233.2, on the reverse strand, counting down.
GACCAGTGTCATCTTGGGTACGAAAAAGAAAAATGAACCTTTATAATTTAGGGTCATCTTTTGTCTCATTTTGTATATTTACTGTTTGATATGTCGATTCTATTATATTATTTTTTAATTAAATAGTAGTATATTACACTAAAAAATTATTATTATTATTATTTTTATTTTAGCAAATCTAACTCGAATTAGGAAAAGGAAACTTTGAAACTTTAGAGCCACTATCATTTTATGGACTCTCTGTCTCATTGTGGCAAATATGAGTCAGCCATGCTTATTCATGACCAAACTAAAGGATGAAAGAAGAAGGATAGAGTTTGATTTACTTATCTTATCCTTCAAATTATCGTTGTTACTATTTCTATATATACGAATTGCTGTATGGTTTATTTGATTTTATACATCATAGAAAATGTAACAACTCTGAATAAAACCAAGAATTAGATTGCGGATTTGTCTCTTTCCTTCCAGGAAGAAAGAGAGACGAAATCCGCACTAGCCAATAGAATTGTCACACCCCAAATTCGATAACATGCAATTTAAATTAATCATCATAATAATATAATTCTTAGTGAGGAAAATATCCGATCTCATGGTTCCAATTGTATAAAATTTACTAATTAAATAGACAAAGCCTTTACAAGAGTCACACAATTCTCTAACTGATACGATCTCCTATGAAAACCAAATTTCTTTATCACATGTATTGATTTCATCCCATGTATGCATAGGCTAGCGCAAGAGCCCAATAAATCCTAATACTCTTTTAGTTCCCACTGAAAGGTCTGTTTTGGTTACTGGTGTCACAGAAAGCGTTACAACACTTTTACGTAGAATTTTGTTATAACGGAAATGACATAAAGATTAAACCAAGAAACCAGAAATGCGGGAAATTAATGCAGAAATGTAAAGAACACCGAGAAAATGGTATCATGATTCGGGCAAGCACACCTACTTCAAGGGCCACGCCCAACAATGATCAATCCACTAAGTTCAAAAGATTACAAAGAACCGAACGGTCTTACACACTCAACGACTCCTTCCTTGACGATGTTCTTGGTGCCTAGAATCTCCTTAGGAAGCTTGATCAGCGAGCACCACTCGACTTGACGGTTTCCTCCGAAACAAAAGAAATCTTCTCGAAGAACCAACTCAAAAGTGTTCTAACAATTCGTCGCAACACATCAAGCGACACTTAACATTACAATCTCATTCTCACACGAACAGATGCAACTTTTCTGTTTTCAGCCCTGTGTATTCATTACACGTTCTGCCCCAATATCAAAACCTTCATGCCACTATATATACTATCACAGAATCACGTTTAGCACATACACTCTCTGCCGTGACTACCTACATCAAAAACATCTCCAAGCTTGAAGATCTTCCAGCCGTACATCCCCAAGGTCAACTTTCAATCTCTGCAATCATTTCCCCAAAACTTTTGCTGTGCCACCAAAACTTTCCTTAAGAGGCTTTCCTTAAAAGGCTCATCTAATTGCTGTGCCACCACAACTTTCCTTAAGAGGCTCACCGAATTGCTGTGCCAGCCAAGATTACACTTAATAGCAACCAATCTGCCAAAAATAGTTTTCAACTAAATTGCCAAAAATAAGCCAATCACAAAATACACTAACACCCACTTTGTGAAACAACAGACTTTTTGAAATATATATATATATATATATATATATATATATATATATATATATATATATATGACTGAGTTATCCTTGTATATTCTGATAAATAGTAGCTAAGACCCCTTAACATCTTTGTCCTTATTGAATGATAGTCAAGGTCTTCTATAAAAGCTCGAATATTATTTAAGCTTATTCGGCCAACTAATTGGACCATCTACATATAATATACATATATACATAAACATGACATATACATATATGACTATGCTTATTTTTATCTGTCATCTACATATAATATAGATATATATACATACACATGCCATTTCCATATAATATAAATATGTGTGTGTATTCTGCATAAAATTAAACAATAGAAAGGGACCATGAGTACCAGCTGAGTTATATATTCACCTTTTAATATACTAAGACTTACTGCAGCTTGCGGTTTGAGATGGATCCAAAGGTATATAACTTTGATTATTTGTATTTGTCATTTTTCTAAACACCTTTTCACAATGAAAATAAAATAAAATTGTGCCTTCGGAAGGTGAAGAGAAATGGGGAAAAAGTGAGAACGTGTAATAACAATGTTCCTTGACTAGGTATAAATATATATATATATATATATATATATTTATATATGTATGAAGAAATTCCTTTCCTTTTTTGACTTCCAAGTCAACCCACTCCATGCTTTCTCCAGACATTAACATGGAAAGTTAAGAGTTATTGGGATAATACATGTTCAAACCAAATAATAATATTTTACCCAGAAAAAGGGAAATCCCGCAAATTAGCCTTCCTCTACGGGTAAAAGCTGAAGCCAAAATAATTTGGAAAAGGGTGGTTCTATTCACTCACTTTTTAATTACACATCATAGAAAATGTAACAACTCTGAATAAAACCAAGAATTAAATTGCGGATTTTTCTCTTTCCTTCCAGGAAGAGAGAGAGAGAGAGAGAGAGAGAGAGAGGAAATCCGCACTACCCAATAGAATTGTCACACCCCAAATTCGAGAACATGCCATTAAATTAATCATCATAATAATATAATTCTTAGTAAGGAAAATATCCGATTTCATGGTTTCAATTGTATTAAATATTAGTAATTAAATAGATAATGCCTTTATAGAATCTCACAATTCTGTAAGGGATACGATCTCCTATGAAAATCAAATTCCTTTATTACATGTATTGATTTCACCCCATGTATGCATTGGTGAGCTCAAGAGCCCAATAAATCCTAATACTCTTTTAGTTTTTTCTATTTTTAATGAAAAAGAGAATTGCAAACACCAATAGCACTGCTACTCATTCTGTAATACACGTGATATGACTTTGATCAACTAAGACCGGTTCCACCAGTGGAATCAAATAACGTTCAAAAGAGGAAGATGTACTCCAAGACTCATTGACGGGAAAGTTTCTCGGCACACTACTATCAAGCTCATATAAGACTCTTTTTAAAAATACCTCTACAATCAATGAAAGCCTCTGATATATAGAGAGAACAACAACTCTATAGTACAAAGACCAACTAACATACCGCTAAGACATAAATCTGACGAGACAGATAATACTCTTTGTTAGACGTTGGATCAAGCATATAAAGGTAAAAGATAAGTTTTTTTTTTCCTTTTTCTTTTTGAAAGAAGTAAAAATTATACGTTTCAAATACAACAATTATTTTGAATAGCAAATGAAACTAGTCATTTGATAAAATAAAACTTACAACGAGAATTTCAAATTATAAAAACCATGAATCAATAACCAATTTCATTAAAAAAAAAATAGTAAACAATTTGTTTAACAAAATAAAGAATTGATTTGATAACCAATTTTTTCAAAAACCATAAAATAACAAGTATCAAAAAACAGAATACAATTCAATATTTCAAGCGACTTATGACGCACTTAACCCTTATGGTATAGGTTCATATATGCAACCCCACAATTAATCCTTGTAGTCCAACCGATGTGGTCTAGATTTAATGCAATAAATAATCTGTGGTAGAAGTAAGAGCCGTACTTAACTCTTATATGATTTATGAATTAAGTATGGTCTTGTGGTCACTGTTTGAAATACACAAAATTCAAATATGCCATTGTACCATATAACCCGAAAACGTTTAGCACATTGTATTTGTATTAACAAATTCCAATTGTAAAATTAATAACATTTCATTGATTCAACTTATAAGGAAATTAATAAAATTGGGACGTGACTTGTAATAATCAATAAGACAACATTTAACACGACAAAACCGCTAGCAATTAAAAGTGAAAAGTCACTTACCTCTTCAGCTATAATAAAACGATGTAAATGTTCAATAAGCCTCTCAAACACCTATTATCATATAAACTACCTCGTATACGAATCAAAAAACTAGATTCTACACTTGCAAATTTTTATTCTCTACCTCCCATAAGTTCTACCCATTTTACACAACCTTTTTCTCAATTACTTAGTTCCTTTTTAACAATATATTGGTGCTTACTATGAAAATTTGACGTCTTTGATGCAAGTCAACTGAAGTTCCCCCAAACCATCAAAATGTCTCACTAACTCCTCCGAAAATGCTTCCATGTGCCCTTGAAAGCGTATCCTCATGAACAAGAACAGCACAAAGACTTTTGCAGTTCTGCCACCATAATTTTGAGATACTATAGTTTTCTCATTTTAAATTAGATTTGGACGATATATATTTGGTTTTGCAAAGCTCTCGAAACGAGCCTAAGCTCATGGCAAATTTGACACATTTTGATAAATGGAAACAAAAATAGTCAGAGTCCTAATTTCACTATTCACTACGTTAGTTTAGAAATTTCCCTAACTGATTATTTATATTCTACTCATCCAAATTGAAATTGATCTTAAATGACCAAAATTCATCAATTACATAAACAACAACTTATAATTTGAAAATAAATGTGAAATTATAATTTATCTAGACTCCTTCCAGATCTTTGAAGTTATCAAAATTGAATTGTCCTTGTGATTCTTACCTTAAAAGCCAAGTAGAGATCAATCTCCTAATGTATATATCTTCATCTTTTTCAAGATTGAAAGTTGTCTTCTTCCTATTTTTCTCTCCCTCTATTGATATTAGTAAAAAGAATTTTCTGAATAAAATAATGCCGCTAGGTTTCTAGAATTTGTATTCTAAAATTACCTAATTGTTGCCTATTAAAACTTCTAAAAATAGGACTAATTTTGTCTTTCTTTATTTTTGTTTTAATTTTTAGGTCACATAATAATAACAACAACAATAGTAATAATGATATTAATACAATTCTTCCTTGCACATAAGATGCAATTTGCCTGATATAGGCTCCTTCCTTTTGTTGAATTTGAAGTTCGCATTGAAAAAAAAAAAAAAAAAAGCACCATAAAAACGTGCAACAGAGACCTAATAGAATTCATTCTTGAAAACTGGAATGTTATTCTTATATTAATATTAAGAGAAAATTACATTGTTTGCTTTATCCAGATTTAAAATTTTTATCATTTTAAATAATTGGGTGTTATTTTAATTATTTTTGTTTCTTTATTAATTAAATAGAAATTAGTAATTTTCGTGTGGAGTAACATAAATAATATATTTTATCATCTGATTTTTTTTCTCTATTATAATTAACTCTTGATAAAGCAAAAGGGAGAAAGAGGAAAATAGGACAAAATTTGAGATAAATTAAAATTAATAGGCCAATAGTTTACATAAGTTAATAAATAGGCTAAATTATTATTTTCGTCCATAACTTGTCTGGTTATGAACCATAACTTGACAAGTTATTATTCATAATTGTCCATAACTTGTCCGGTTATGAACCATAACTTGACAAGTTTGTCCATAACTTATCTGGTTATGAACCATAACTTGACAAGTTATGGCCTATTAATTTCTATAACTAAAAATTGGTCTATTTTCTTTCTTAAGCTTTTCATATTGGCCTATTTTCTACTATTTCCCAAAGCAAAATGCATGTCTTGGACCACAGCCCAAATTTTTTAGGGCAAACGGTCGGCTTTCTAAGAGTTGTGTGTTATACAAGTGGGCTTTTCGAAAAGTGTCAGTTCTCACTTGTGACCGAGTCCCGACCTCAAGCTCAAAGTGAAAGATACTGCTAATATACATGTGTGTGTGTGTGTGTGTGTGTGTGTGTCTAATTTTATGTTGAATATTGGAAAAAAGAAAAAAGGATTGTGGATAATATCATTTTACAACAATTCTGGATACTATCATTTTACAACAATTGTGGATACTATCGTTTTACAACAATTGTGGATACTATCGTTTTACAACAATTGTGGATACTATCATTTGTTGGATTAATTACGACACTCGTACAAATATATCATGTACGAATCGGTGACTCTTTCACAAGTGTGAACGTCTAATGTCCAATTCACACAGGACTTGTATAAAATCGGCAGTTTCATACATACTTGACTCTACAATGATATATATTGCGACAAAAACTTAACCATTCAAAATACGCGTCAGAGGAATGAATTGCCTGTGGAAAAGTATGTATATAGTTAATATTCTTAGATTACATGAGACATTTATTAAAGATTACTAGAATCTGTTTGGTCAATTTTTCTTTTTTATCACTGCATTATTCAAGTTCCCACTCTGTGAAACAATAGACTTTGAAAAAAAAGAAAAGAAAAAAAAAAGACTGACTTATCCTAGCTAAGATTCCTTAACATTTTTATCCTTATTGAATGATAGTCAAGGTCTTCTATATAAGCTCGAATATTATTTAGCTTATCCGGACAACTAATTGGACCGTCTACATATAATATACATATATACATAAACATGGCATATACATCTATGACTATGCTTATTTTTATCTGTCATCTACATATATGCATGCACATGCCATTTGCATATAATATAAATATGTCTGTATATTCTCCATAAAATTAAACAATAGAAAAGGACAATGAGTACCAGCTGATCCTAAGACTTACTGCAGCTTGCGGTTTGAGAAGGATCCAAAGGTATATAACTTTGATTATTTGTATTTGTCATTTTTCTAAACACCTTTTTACAATGAAAATAAAATAAAATTGTGCCTTCGGAAGGTGAAGAGAAATGGGGAAAAAGTGAGAACGTGTAATAACAATGTTCCTTGACTAGGTATATATGTATGCAGAAATTCTTTTCTTTTTTTGACTTCCAAGTCAACCCACTCCATGCTTTCTCCAGACATTAACATGGAAAGTTAAGAGTTATTGGGATAATACATGTTCAAACCAAATAATAATATTTTACCCAGAAAAAGGGAAATCCCGCAAATTAACCTTCCTCTACGGGTAAAAGCTTAAGATTGGTTGTTCTATTCACTCACTTTTTAATTACACACTTCACATAATTTAAATAATTAAATTTATTTTTTACACATCTCTATTATTCCAATATCACCCCTAACTATATTTTATAAAATTGTTAATTCTCAATCAATTTAATTTTCTTTTTACACCCACAATATTTTTTAATTAATATTGCATTTATTTATTTTTTTACCCAAAGCTTCAACCAAAAATAGATTCAAAATAAAGAATCCAGAAAAAAAAAAAAAAAGGAAAAAGAAGAAGGCAAAATTTACTAAAAACTAAACGGCAACATAAAATTATGTTAATTGAAAACCGATTAGAAAAGACAATGGCAAAGGGAAAAAGCGAACCCAGTATCTATAAAACCGCATATCAGCATAAGCAATCAAAAAAGAGAAATGAAATGGAAAAACACAACCAATCCCACCATAAAAAACAAAACAAAAAAAAAAGAAAAACAAAAAAGAAAAAACAGTCGTCAAACAACAAATATCAAGAAAATTTAATATACCTCTATATAATTTTTTGGAATAGTGAGATGGAAATCAGGTTTTTGTTATGGATTACACAATAGCAATAGGTATAGTGTAGGCATATGACATGTTGAGTATGTTAAGAGGAAAAGAAACAACTAGTTATCATTAGTTTTCTTTTAATCAATTTTAATGATGAAATAAAAACTAACATAATTATCATTTTTTATCATTTCAGTTAAAACGGAGTGTGTAGAGTAAAGAGTGGAATATGACTAGAACCACCTTTTGAAAAATTAGATGGAAGTGGAACTACATTAAAACAGAAATTTCAAGAAAATTTCAATTTAATCTTATACTACTTTAATTTCCAACTCCATTAGCTAATTTCCAGAACCTTTTACATTTTCTAAAGCTTTTTTTTTTTTTTTGAAATTTCTAAAAGCATTTTCTCAAGTTCCACAACTTTAGCTTTACTAAAAAGCTCATTGACCAAGCCAAAAAATTCTTTTTCAAGATGCTTACAACTTTCCAAACCTTGTCTGACCATTTTTCGGAGGTTTCAAACCGGCAGGAGAAAACCCCACTACAAAGAAAAAATTTTACGAAAATATGATAACCAATTGTTCTTATTCTCTCTTACTTTTGCCTTTCTAGAGTTTTAGTCTTGACACACATGAAAATTGTCCCTTTCAGTAGCGGGATATTTCTTTGTTATTTCCGATATATGTGTGAACACATATTTTTTGATGGTAGGCCCGAAACGTGTATCAAGCTACAAAAATACGGGTTCCCCTTCACACGTGATATGAAACCAGGACCTCACAAAAAGCTGTTTCTTCTAACTACTTTCTAATTACTTTTGAAAGGATGCTAAGTTCTGTCCAGCATACGCATTAACTGTCGCTCAAGCCAATAGTATTGGATGTGTCTAAACCATAAACTGGCCCTTAGATGATCTCACCGGATTTTTATTGATTTTTTTTTTTTTTTTCTAATTTCTCAGCAGCAGAACCAAAATAGATATGCCAATAGTACAGTTGATAAACTAGCTACTCGAACTTATTGCGATGGCCACATATATATATTAAAATATGAGATGATAGCTTTTTTTGTTTTTTGAAAAAATTAATAAATATGATTTTTTTTTATTTTTATTTTTTTTTTTTATTTTTTTTTGTAAAACCTAAAATAGCCTCTTTGAGGTTGTTATTGTTGGATCAAAAAGAGTAAGAAATTTTTTTAGAATTGACCAATAAAATTCAATGTGAGGTCAACATTGCTCATTTTGTTTAGTATTATTCTTTTTGTTTAAGTCGATCTATTCTAATAAAGAGACTGTTATGATTAAGGATGCAGTTAATAATAAAAATGTGGCTATTTTAAATAAGTAGTTTTGCCAATTTTTCAAAATTATAATCATTCAACTATTGAAGTAAATATCTAGGTACCCTTCTTTTCAAAATATCTATGTACCTAGATGTACGGTGTGACCATGCATGTTTACTTTTTTGTATACATGGCTTAATGCCACACCAAATATCTAATTCTCAATATTGGAAAATCTTTTTTTGTCTTAATGAGGATTTATCCCCATAAATATAAAAGCGGCCTCCAATTGTAGGTCACTTGTAGAATCCATCTTTTTGTATCTATAGGGTGCTCCTTAATATTATTGGTAACCTACGACTACGTTTCTTTTCAAAAAAAAAAAAAAAAGAAATCTTCGGCTACTAAACCTAACCAAGCATGCTATATTGTATATATGACTACTACATTATTAATAATCGAAGAACAAAATAAAAGCAAAAGAGAATAAATAATTTAACGTGATTTAACAATATACTTCATTAAGTAGGACACTAGAGAAAATTATTTACTAGTCACGAGCACAATTAATAAGGCCTCATAAAAATACAAATTACAATATCATAATTAGCTAAATTATGTAAGACTATTAAATCTCCCAAAATGATCAAGAGGTCCTAAAGTTGAATAATAAATATAATTGAATTTAAACTATTAATTAAATACAGCCATGAATAAAAGTCTACTTTCCCCCGTGTATACTACAGTGCTTTGTAGTTAAAAGATTTATTTTTAGGAAATTTTAAAATAGGATGTAAAAACTATTTGATACCCCCGTGTTTTTACAATCATTTTGAAGATATTCATGCTTCTCAAAATATTAAAATGTTACCTTTGACATTTTAAAAATATATTTTTAGTACCCTGAGACTTTTTCTCAGGACATGATGAAATCATGTTCCTACCCTTTAATTAATTAATCAAAATCTGGTAAGTTAAAATAATCATAAAATAAAAGATAAATTGCATTCATACACTTTAAACTTATCGTCATTTACGTTTTGAACCCCAAACTTTTAATTTTGGTATTTTGGATTCTAAATTTTACAGCTTTTGGCAATTTATTATTCCAATGAATAACAGATTTCAATTAAAAGATAATAATTGAGTACCAAAATTTAGAAAAGTTTAAGTTCCAGTTTTATAACCAACAAAACAAAAGTTTTAGAAACATTTGTGTCAAATATTGGGCAATTTCCAAAGACAATAAGTTTCTAAAAGCTTACATTATTGTGAGATGCCTCAGAGCCATTGACGATATCTATTTATGTATCCCATGGGGAGATCTCTGCACGTCACCTATTTTTCTAGTATAGAACATTCTTCCTTAATTCTTAAAGAAAATATATTAATGAATCGAATGATTATTATTGTAATGGAGGAGGACGTTATTAAATTATATTTATTTGGTCAAAAGTAAGGTTCTTTTGATCAAAAGAAACAAATCTAGTTTGTATCTATAGTAGATATATCTCCCATTAAGTGCTTCTTTTTCAATACCAGATATCTATTTCTCTTGAATTTTTACACTAATTACCTGGACGATATTTACTCATCGTAACATCATAGATGCTGGTCCATGCTCATTTGTGAACATATATGGTGCGTATACTGGCTGTACGTAGCCCAAAAACCTTGTCCCATTGATTTCACATCTAGCAATTTGTCTTGCTAATTTTATAATGCAAGTAATTCTGGGCCTCACATTTGTTATCTACATTACAACGAACATATAAATATATACACAACCACGCACTGAAATTTGGAGAGGATATATATAATATTAAACAAAAAACCATTTACTTCTCAATAAATAAAAAATACAAATGAAAGAAAGAAAAAAATTGTTTGATTAAATGTGGCGTACATTTTTCATCACTGACAACGGTCCCGTACTTTGATTAATTGCTTGAATTTGATCCAATAGAAGGGCACCATGGTGTAACACATGGAGACCTTCCTTTACGAAGCAAAGGTCACTCTCAAAGGGCCCAACCCAAGAACAAAAGAAAGTACTGTTTCTCTCCATTATTTTCGCGTACTCGGCATTGGAAAAATTGACTTGGTTACTGCATCATGACTTTCTCTGTGGTCCCCCCTTGCTCGCCTCAATTTTTGCTATGAAAATTGTTATTTTATTACAAAGTATAGTTCTATCATGATAATTAAAAAAATGGCAAGAAACACGTTTTGGTCCAATCAAACACATAGTATAAATTAGTGAGTCGTTGTAGTTGGAGCTAGCTAAAGAATTCCAACTTCCAAGCCATAGAGAGAGAGAGAGAGAGAGAGAGAGAGAGAGAGAGAGAGAGAGAGAGATGGTGAGAACACCTTATTGTGATCAAAATGGAATGAAGAAGGGAACATGGACCCCTGAAGAAGATAGAAAGCTAGTGGCGTATGTGACTAGATATGGGTGTTGGAATTGGCGTCAACTTCCCAAGTTTGCAGGTACTAATACTATAGGGCATCAATTCTCTCATGGGACTATATCGGAATATTCCTAAAGAATAATGTTCATCTGGGCATTCTTTAGTTTCTCATTTTTGATTCGGTTAATCAGTAGAATTTGTAAAAGGTTTGTTATTAACACCAGTAGTGCTTCTCCTTTTGGTGCAGGTCTCAAAAGGTGTGGGAAGAGTTGCAGATTGCGATGGATGAATTATCTGCGGCCGAATCTCAAGAGAGGCAACTACAGCAAGGAAGAAGAGGAAACCATCATCAGACTACATGAATCTCTCGGAAACAGGTATTGGAAAACGACTAGTTTTGGAAGAGGAGAAAATAGGAAATTTACACACAAGAAGAGAATATTGTCCTATGTATATACATCACTATCTCGTATTTATATTATGTCATTCGATTTTACAGATGGTCTACAATTGCAGCTCAGTTGCCTGGAAGAACAGACAATGAGGTAAAAAACCATTGGCATACTCACCTGAAGAAGCGTGTAAAAGTACTACACAACTCCGGCGAGCATGCAGATCAAGAAGTAGAATCCGCGGAGGATTCGAACGATAACAACGCGACGTTTCTTAATTCTCCGAATGATTCTACTAATAATACCAATCAACATCAATCGAGCGCGATAATGGACCCAAAAGACAACACCTCCTTTCCAAATCCAGAGACACTACCCCACAACATCAATATTCTTGATAGTAATTCTCCATTTGTAATGTCCCCACAGCCATCGTCAAGTGATGAGGCCTCAACCATTTCAACAGATTCTAGTAACATTACTACAACCGAAACGAGCACCAACAATTCCTTGGTCGCAGACTCTTGTTATATCCCCTTGGAAGATGCATATGCACAATTCAGCGACAACTTCTGGACGGAGCCATTTTTGGCAGATAACTCGTATATCCCAAGTGATTTTTTCACCTCCTTGATGGACACCGAGTTTTTTCTTCAGAATTTGACGCCAACCTCTTTTTAGTTCTACCGGTGGTAATTTGTACGCGGAACCTATTCAAGCAAGTCTATATTGATATATATTATTATATATGCATGGAGTTATATAACGTGTCTGCGTATATATATTTAAGTGATGATCATCAATTTCCTTCATCTGCTTCTGCTTAGTATATAGCGTTTTCGCTCTCTGTACCATATTCCGCTTTTGGCAAGATGTAGTTTATGGGGATATGAAAATTTTCTTCCCTAGAAAGGAATGATATTGATGATTCTGAGTTCTTTTTGTTGTTTTGATCATTTTGCCTGGGACCCTCAATAGATAAAGCCTTTTTCCACTTGGACGATCATGTTATGTAAATAATCAGTTGCGCGTATACGGAATCCTGACTAGATTTTTCATTACGTGCAACCCATTCATTTTACTGATTCGAGTTTTGTTACAGTAAAAGGCTCTCAAAAATCATCACATCTAACTTTTTTGTTACAGTAAAAAGCTCTCACATAAAATCACATCTCAACTCGAATTAAAAACTCGAATTATCGAATTAAACGGGCCAGAATCATTTGGAGAATTGATTTATGCAATAAGGATTTTGAACTGCATAATGAAAAATCTGATATCATACCCCAAATATATAGTCCAATACCAATATCAATAATACCTATCAATCATCTTAAAGGCTTTGTTATTGTGATGTTAATGTAGATGTTTGACCTTTTTGCTAATTAAAGAATATTGCCAATGACAACTGCGCAAGCGCATATTTATGACCCGTCCTTCAATGGGGAACCGGCCATGGATTTTATGTTAAAAAAAGTACATGCGTGTTTCCCACATGAAAAGCTGATGAGAATATGGAGTGATTTATATATATAGAAGGACTTAATACTTAATAAATTAACTTTTTAGGTCAAGTTAGCTCTTGAAGTGTGTTAGGTCAGTTTCGCATGTGGTGTCTCCCCAACAAGTGGTATTAGAGCTAATGATTCGTATAGGCCAAGTAATCATACTCGGTTGCAATTCCTACGTTGCTTCTCGTGAAGAGTTGGGGTTCCCGCTTTTGGGGGAGTATTGGTAGACTTGTATGGTTTCGGCTTTCTTTTTCCATGCTGGAGTTAGCTCCCATTTAGAGTGTGATGTTTGAATGTGCCAGCTACTAGAAACTTTGATTCGAGGGGGAGCTCGGTGAACACACAGATGAAAAGGAGATTGTTGAAAAACATGCATATGTATCCAAGACCTAATAGGTTAACCTTTTAAGTCAAGTTAAACTCCGTAAGTGTGTTGGGCCAATTTTGCATGTGTTGTCTTCCCAACATTTCATTTAGGTGGACCAAACTAATAAATTGGTGTGACGCATAATTACATCATTCGGTGGCAGAATTGTACTTTTCCTAGCTAAAATTTATTTGATACCGAGTACTAGTATGCAAAATAATATCTTAATGCAAAATAATGTTTAACCATGAGATGAAATTATAATCATACCAAATCAAATAAAATAGGATAATTTGACAAAATCTAATTCTGATGGTTCGTAATTATATCTTATCTTACAATATTATTATTTCATAACCTATCTATAAGGAATGTTTTTACTTGTAGAGTATTACTTTTATACATGTATATATGGTGAAGTAGATTTGAAGAATATGACTAGTCAACAAAGGAGAATTATTTCGAGCTGCTTAATCGTTGAGTATCCATTGCGGATAATTAGCAATAAATTTGCCATGAGATTCAACTAGTATTATGCGAGTATGAGTTAGGGGATTCTTTTTAACCGATTGAATACATGACATGTGTCCCCTTCAGTGCCAAGGAACGTTCTCTCTCGAGTCCGGATTCCAAAATAACCACGGGATTCTGAAAATGACATGTAAGAATCAATTTTTGATGAATGGCATCGAGCTACAATCACACACGTACCTCAACGGTTGGCCACAAAATCTTTTGATGTGGGACCGAAAGATGCCATTGTATGTATGTCATGATCAAAATTATAGACTTGAGGTCCGATGTCAAGTTACCAACTAAAACTGAAACATGACGTGCGTCGGTGTTTTAAAAAGAATATCAGGGTATTTCCTTAATCATTCATGATAAGAAAAGCCCTTAATATTGTAAACGTTAATTAACCTGACATGTATCAATTAAAATGTTCTCATAAATAGGAATAATTGGTTAATATTGATCATCTTTAACTTTCAAAAACAAAAAACTCTGCCATATCCACTCTTTAAAAGTACCGTTGGGCGGATTAGAACGTTGAGTGCCTTTTACTGGTAACCCCGATACCCAATGGCAGGGAGCGACCTTGTGAAAAGTAGACGAGTATTTGGAATATGATTTTCACTCCAACAGTACGCTTAGTTGCTGAGAAAATTATATATTTTATCTTTTTAAGTATCTAACATACTAAAAGTACTAATTTTAAAAAATTCTATCTCTTGACTAATTTTAGTATAAAATGTATAAATATATGGATTAATATTAAGAGGTAGAAATGAAATGAGATTTCATTTCAAGGAGTATTTTTAAAAATTACCCTTGATTGTTCACCATATATATATATTATTGAAAATGTACAAAACTAGCCTTTAAGTATGCTTTTGTGCTAAAAAATAAATATATAAACGAGTAAATTATAAAGACACTACTTCAAGTTTGATGCGTTTGTCACGTGATCGCCGTATATTCCAAAAAATTCTTGACTTTAATTTTGTCACATGACAACGCCATATATATGCCAAGATGCAATGTATTCAGCGTCCCACCCTGCGGTATGATAGGCCTTTTTTTTTTTATTTCACATTTCATTTTCCTTTCTTCTTCACCCTAATTAAGGTTTTTTTTTTTCCTTTTTTCACCTCGGTAAATTATAATTTAGAATACCAATGCTGCAAAGAGATAGCTCGCCAGCTTCTAATTAGTTTCACATTTGTTATCTTCATTTGACTGTAATTAACTTATTAAGTAGTAGAACCAAATCGGCCGTCATTTCTAGGTAATTTTTGATATATTCTCTGACCTGTGGCATAGTTGTCTATACAAAGAGCATAAATATCTTCTACAAGGAATCTAGTACTATTTAATATTTTGAATTAATAGACATTACGTAAACATGTTTAATTATCTAATTTTTAATTGTTACTCTTAATTTTATATATCGTTATAAATTGATCGAAAGATTATTCTATTTAGTTATTTATTAGCGTTGATATAATCTGATGAATCATCAATAAACTTGGAGATATCACATCCGTTGATCTGGCTGGTCTTATCTCGAGGAGTGTGCGTCATGCTAATGATGTGACAAAGGAAACCTAGATCTCATAGTCCTACGTCATCCTTAAAATAGAACAGTTCCAAAAACCATGCGTGTCGACCCGCGAAATATATCTGGCTAACGCAAGGGCAGTCTACTTTATAGCCGCCATAATTGAAAAAAAAAAAAAAAAAAAAAAAAAAAAAAAACAGATCTACGTAACAAAGTTAATATTAACATGGTTATCCACATGTGATTCACAATTCACATATTGTCTGTTTGAAAACTATTTTACATACGTATTATACATAAATATATATACACATGTTAGATATAATATCAACTCAATGTCTTCTTGGAAGCGACGTAACTACGTGACTAGCGTTGTGTTTAACATGGAATTTTGTCCCCTTATGTGGTTTTTCAACGTTGCTTCATTTTCAGTTGGGTAATTGAAACTGTTGACGCGGCAATTATGCAATGAAAAAATCGGCAAGAGTTTTGTGCGGGAAGGCAGCTTTCAATCCAACGTTTTAGCACAAAAATACAATAAAATCCAACCAAAAAGAGGTTCGGTGACAGATTTCAAGTTGTCTCTACGTTAATTTTATAGAATTTTCTATAATCTTTTTAAACCAAAAAAAAGTTTATACATATTACTTTAATTAATTAATTATGAATAACTTGAACTACGAGCTAAAACTACAATTAAAATTAGAAATAAAACCCCATATTAATATTAAACTAACTAAACAATCATCAAATATTAAACATATAGCCGGACACCATACTTATTTACAAAGAAAACAAAAAAATCAAACAACGCATATTTATGTAAGCTAAGTTCAATACTTAAAAGCCCTAATACATCTACAACTATACATATTGCAGACAGTAGGGGAGCGAAAATAGTTTTTCTAATAGAACCTAAATTAAACTAAAGATTTTGTTGAGTCGTGTGAGTCGTTTTGGCTTTCTTTTTATGTTTTAGACTTTAGTTGGCTTAGTTGGGCTTCATGTTTGGATTGTTTATTCTGAAAGTGTCAAGAAAAATCGTACAAATGTTGTTTAAGTCGTTTTATTCCTTAAGTAATGCTGTGCGTTTTGACAAAATCTGGAGTTAGTCTTTTGAATTCGTTGGGTTCGTTCGAATAGAAGAAGAACAACTTTTGGGTTCGTTCAAATAGAAGAAATCAGCTTCATAATTTTGAATTAAGATAAAGCTCTGAGGATTTCGTGGAAAAGATCAAGATTGTGTTGGTATTTTGATTTAAACCAGGATTTGAAATTGAAACAAATATCTGTTAAAGATTTTGTTTTAGTTTGAATAAAAGGTTTATTCAAAACCGTATTTCATGATGAATTCGTTTTGAAGATCAAGATATCATCTAAGAAGAGATTGAAGTGCTGAGAATCTGGATCAAGGAAACTGAAATTGGAATATGCAAAGCAGATTACGTGTTTTAAATTTTAAACTGATAACTATCTTATCTGTAACTACAGATATTGAGACAGATTCTGATTTTGAATTAGATCAGTGTATAAAAGGTTGCTGCTCGAGGAATCAGTTGAGGGACTGCAATTCTGATAAAGTACGATGTGCACAAGTTGAAGAGATATAGCGCTCCTCGATTTTGATCTTTGAGAGAAGATTTTGTGAGCTTTCGGGAGATGGCATTTGAAGATGAGTGGTGCTCGCCAAGCTAGCCACTTAAGGTGTTAGACACGGCGGCGTCGAAAGTCAAGAGGGAGTCTTGAGTTGGTTAAGTTCGATTGGTGTCTGTAACTTTTTACCTATTAGTGGATTGCTTGAGTTATGGGCGTGGCCCCGTGGATGTAGGTCGGTTTGACTAAACCACGTTTAATCGTTGCGTAGTATTTACTCTGCTTTTGTGTTTTGCTTTGGTAATCCTTAATCTATTTTATAAGAAAACACGGTAAAAGTATATAACCAGTTCTAACAATTGATATCAGAGAGGGTCACAAACTACTGTGTTTGTGAGATCTTGGTATAACCGGTTGTTGCTCGTCTAAAGCAATGGACTCGCTGCGTGAAGGAGGTTCCGTGTCAAAGCCACCACTCTTGGAAGAATCCAATTATTCGTATTGGAAGGCCAGAATGAGAGCTCTCATTAAAGCCATTGATGAACGAGCTTGGAGGTCAATATTGACAGGATGGACGCATCCGACAACAATAGACAACAGCGGCAGTGTCACTTTGAAACCAGAAGAGACGTGGTCAACAGATGAAGACCGCGTAGCGAATTACAACTCGAAAGCACTCAATGCTGTTTTTAATGCTGTAAATGTGAATCAGTTCAAACTAATTTCTACATATGAACCGGCCAAAAAGGCGTGGGAGATACTTCAAATTGCTCATGAAGGCACCGCTGCTGTAAAGGTCTCTAAACTTCAAATCCTTACCACCAGGTTTGAACAATTAAAAATGCATGAGGATGAGTGCATTGCCAATTTTAATTCAAAATTGTGTGACATTGCTAATGAATCTTTTTCTCTTAGAGAGAAGTATTCGGATACAAAACTGGTAAGAAAGACTCTCAGATCACTACCTGAGAGGTTTGCATACAAGGTTGTTGTTATAGAAGAGGCTAAGGATGTTGACTCAATGAAACTTGATGAACTTATGGGTTCTCTTCGTACTTTCGAATTGAAATTTAAGAAGGACAAGAAGGAGAAAGAAATGGCTTTTCGATCTAGAGTAGAATCACAGAGCAATCAAGAGGAATATGAAGATGAAGGAGAACTAGAAGAATCTCTGGCACGTCTCACAAAAAACTTCAAGAAGATTTTGAAGAAGATGAAAAAGAAGGGAAATTTCAAAGATTTCTCTAAGACTGGGAAGCATAGATTTAATTCTCAGGGTTCAAAACAAACTGACTTAGATAAGAAGGGAAGAGGAATTCAATGCAGAGAGTGTGATGGATATGGTCATATACAAGTGGAGTGTGCAAACACCTTAAAGAAAAAGAAGAATAAGGCCATGAAGTCCACATGAAGTGATGATGAAAGTTCCAATTCAAGTCAAGATGAGGATGAAGAGCATAGCAGTAATTTTGTTGCATTCAACGTGACTACAGTCCTTTCAGACGGAAGAACCACCAGCAAGGATGCATCTGTACCAGAATCT
Organism: Morus alba; assembly: GCA_012066045.3. Lineage (NCBI taxonomy): Eukaryota > Viridiplantae > Streptophyta > Magnoliopsida > Rosales > Moraceae > Morus > Morus alba. The sequence goes on along the minus strand of CP050233.2, from coordinate 7,736,605 downwards.
GTAGGTACAAAAATAAGCATGAAGGATGTTTCTGCAGAATCTAAATATGATATTGATACAGACAATGAGGAGGAAGACATTGATACTGAAGATGTCCAAAAAGCAGATGAAAAAATGTATTCCAAGTGGACAGTGGTTTGCAAGGTCAATATTTCCTTAGAAGAGCAGGTTAAAAGCCTTAACAAGGAAAAGGAAGAACTCCAAGCCATAGTGACCAAATACGAGGCTGAGGCTGCAAAGAATAAAAGGGATCTTGCAGAAACAAGACTAGAGTTAAAGCAAACTCAAAGAAACCTAAGGTTGCTGAACTCTGGAACGACTAAACTAGACCATCTCTTATCTCAACAAAGAACAAGTAGCTATCACACTGGTCTTGGTTACACTTGTGAAAATTCTGGTACAAAATCGGCATTCGTAAAGGCCGTAAACAAGTCAGATGTCAGTCATGAGCAGAATACTAAGGTACGGTCAGGTATGAAATCAATCACAAATTATGTAGCTACAAAATACAAGTAGAAGCATTTTGTTCCTATCTGTCATTATTGCCATATACCTGGACACATAAGACCTTGGTGTTATAAGTATCAAAATGCCTTGAATAAAGGAATGCAGTTTTATCCACCTAATGATAGAAAACCAAGAAAAAATTGCGTTAGAAAATCTGATATGCAGAGTCAAATGGCACAACTTCTTTCCTCATCACATGTGCCCTCTTCCTCGGTTGTTGATCCTCTGGTTTGATCTGTTCTTCAGTTTGTAATTTTTTATTCCAATAGTTTCTGTTTTATTTTGGACTTTGGCTTTTTGTTTGCCAAACTTAGGGGGAGAATAATGTGTTTCTTCGTGGTTAATTAGTTAGTAATTTTCTTGAACACTTTGTTTGCATTGAGTACTCTTGGGTATAGTTGTATAACTTTGCCAAACTAAGCCAAAGGGGGAGATTGTTGAGTCGTGTGAGTCGTTTTGGCTCTCTTTTATGTTTTGGGCTTTGGTTGGCTTAGTTGGGCTTCATATTTGGATTGTTTATTTTGAAAGTGTCAAGAAAAATCGTACAAATGTTGTTTAAGTCGTTTTGTTCCTTAAGTATTGCCGTGCATTTTGACAAAATCTGGAGTTAGTCTTTCAAATTCGTTTGGTTCGTTCGAATAGAAGAAGAATAGCTTTTGGGTTCGTTCAAATATAAGAAATCAGCTTCACAGTTTTGAATTAAGATAACGCTCTGAGGATTTCATGGAAAAGATCAAGATTGTGTTTGTATTTTGATTTAAACCAGGATTTGAAATTGAAACAAATATCTGTTAAAGATTTTGTTTTAGTTTGAATAAAAGGTTTATTCAAAACTGTATTTCATGATGAATTCATTTTGAAGATCAAGATATCATCTAAAAAGAGATTGGAGTGCTGAGAATCTGGATCAAGGAAACTAAAACTGGAATATGCAAGGCAGATTACGTGTTTTGAATTTTAAACTGATAACTGTCTTATCTGTAACTACAGATTCTGATTTTGAATTAGATCAATTTATAAAAAGGTTGTTGCACGAGGAATCAGTTGAGGGACTGCAATTATGATAAAGTATGGTGGTGCACAAGTTGAAGAGATATAGCGTTCCTCGATTTTGATCTTTGAGAGAAGATTTTGTGAGCTTTCGGGAGAAGGCGTTTGAAGACGAGTGGTGCTTGCCAAGCTAGCCACTTAGGGTGTTAGACACAGCGGCGTCGATAGTCAAGAGAAAGTCTTGAGTTGGTTATGTCCGATTGGTGTCTGTAACTTTTTACCTATTAGTGGATTGCTTGATGTCTGTGCGTGACCCCGTGGATGTAGGTCGGTTTGACTAAACCACGTTTAATCGTTGCGTGGTATTTACTCTGCTTTTGTATTTTACTTTGGTAATCCTTAATCAATTTTATAAGAAAACACGGTAAAAGCACATAACCGGTTCTAACAGATTTGAACTTCTATGTCTCCATTGGGTATTTTAAAGTAAAAACTTTACAAAATGTAGTAGTGTAGTAACCTTGTTGTTTAATTGGAGTTTTAAGTTTGAGATAATGAATATATTTAAGAGTCAAAACATAGGGTATAATAATTGAAGCTTTTTTTTTTTTTTTTTTTTTTCCAAAAGGAATCAATATAAATTTTGCAATTACAAAATTTCAAAGGCAGCTGTCCTGTCCCCTTGGGCGGAAGGTGATATCATCAATAATTGCATAGCCATGAAAGTCAAAAAAAAAAAAAAAAAAAAAAAACATAATAGGTATTTTCTTTAAATAATATATATATATATATATATATATATATATATATATATATATAGAAAAGAAAAAAAAAGCTGCTTAAGCTATCTACAGAAATGCCACAAAGTCTTCATTGATTTACTCCGTGAGCGAAAAAAATACTTTTAAAGAATAACATGCCAGGCATATTTATAATACCAATATTATTATCATATTTAAGATATCGGCAATAATATCGGTAACCACTGGTATCCTACCATTATACTAGAATATCGTGTTGTGATACTATAAACTCTGGCAATCAGCCTCATTCAAGTAGCAATTGCCAATATCCTACCATGATACTTTGAGGTATCACACTATAAAACTAAAAATTCTAACCGGTGACTGATGGTATCCTATCATAATACTTAAAGGTATTGTGGCGTGATAATAAAAATTCGCGCAACCACTAGCCAGCGAACGACGGTATGATACTATGATTCTTAGACGTATTGCACCGTCATATTACTAAAGATTCCAAAAACCAATAACTGAGGTATTCTACCGTGATACTTAGAGGTATCACAGAATGATACTTAACATTCTGGCAACCCATCACTATCATATCAATCCTACTATGATACTTGCAGTGGGGTGGCAAAATATATCTGTATTCTAACATGATATTTGATGGTCACTGGCAGGAAAATTTCAGTATACTGGCGGTGGCCGACTGTGCTACCGATGATTGTCACGCTGAAATACTTGAAAATCACAACAAAAATCACAAACTATACTGAGCAATCCACTAGAATCACAACAACACATAAGACAACAAATATTGCTTAACAATTTGTTTATTCTGCCCAATACTTCTCATTAGTATTCTCTACTTTTACCAATAGTACTTTTCATACTCAGCTTTCTTATTAATTGTTATTTTGCCATGTATACAATTCCACTTGAATTTCACAAATCTCACTAAAATACTTATGGGAGGTCATATAGGTCAAACCACTAAACTTAAAAATTACATCATATATATAGGACCCAAAACTACACAAAAGCTTTTGCGTTTTCTCAATCAATGTGGTTTGTCCCCTTTGGTATAAAAATTCTTCAATTATTTTTAATTAATTTGATTTCATCCTTTTGTTCAAGTTCCTTTTGAAATTTCAATTTGGTATTCAACACATTAAAGATAGAATTCCACCAAGTAGTGATTAACATCCAAACATAATAGGCCTTGGCCTTTACAGGCTCCTTTTTCACACATTTATTGAACCTTTCAACCATGACTGTTGATGATCTTAGAGCATCTTTAAGGGAGCTCTTTAAATTTTAGTTAACTTCTAACTAAAATGACTACAAAGCTATTATAACTTGTAACTTTTTAGTGAGTCACTTCAATCATACTCTTTATTTTAACTAAACATGAATTATTTTAATATTTTTTTGAGTTTGAAATTAAATAATTTTTTTTTTAACTTTTACTTTATGTCAAAGCAAAGAATAAAATAATAAAAAAATAAATAGCTGGCCACTTCTTGCTAGCTATATTTAGCTAGTGAAAAATACTTTAGTCAAATTAACTAATCATTTAGAGCATCTCTAAGGGAGCTCTCTAAATTAAAGCTAAAATGGCCAGAAAACTATTTTAGCTAACAGCTTTTTAATGAGTTATTACAACCACACTCTTTATTTTAGCATAGATTATTTTAATATTTTTGAATTTAAAATATAAATAATTTTATTGAGTTTAAAAAAGAACTTTTACATTTATTATGATTGGAAGAATAAAATAATATAAAAATGAAATAGCTAGTCTCTTAAAGTATATGAGTTTAGATTTTTACTCTTTATATTTTATTAATATATTTTTTAATTTAATAACTATATTAATGAAAAGATATTAACTAAAAATAAAATGTACAAAAATCATATTTAGGACTTATTTAGTTTATTGATTTAAATTTTTAATTTAAATTGAGATATAATTTTATAATAATTTTTTACTGTAATAAAAATTAAATATAATTATTTTTAAAATTTTTTATTATAATAAAACTCAAAATTAAAATTTAAATCAATAAAATAAAGGCATGTTTATACACCAAATATCATCCATTTTCTCGTGAAAATATAGGGCCTGTTTGGTAGCATTTTCGTTTTTGTTTCTCACATTTTTCGAAGCAAAAAATTGAAAACGGAGATAAAAAACGTGTTTGGCAAAATTTGTGTCAGAAAACAAAAACGAAAATGGCGTTGTCGTTTTTCGGAATTTTGAAAACGGAAAAAAGCCGTTTTCATTTTTGGTTTCCTCTTCTTTCTTCCTCGATCATCCTCCCGTTTCTGCTTCTTCCGATTGAGGTTCGTTTTCATTTTCTTCGGTGTCAGCTTCATCACCTTTCCTTTTTGTCTCTGCAAGCCCGACTTCGCCGGCGATGGGTGATCCTCCAGTGTGGTGAAATCCCTGGCGACCTTCCTTATACGACACCATTCCGATCAACTCAGCTCCATCGCTCTCTCCCGGACCCCAAGCTCCATTACCCTCTCTTCGTCGAGTAAGCCCGATTGCAAGAAATTCCTTCCCTCTTTTCTCAATTTCAAGTTTTCTTGATTTATCTCTATCAATTCTCTCTCTATTTTTCGGTTTTGCGGAGCTTCGGAGGACGATCCTCCGCTCGCTTCGTCTCGTCTTCTCTCAACCCACCGACTACTTGCGGTTCTTCAACCAAGCCATTTGTTTGGGCTCACGTAATAATATCATAAAGATTCCAATTTAGTTTTTGCTTTACGAAGTAACATTTGATTGTGGTTTATTAAATCATGGATTTAATGTGTTTGTAGAAAGTCATATTGAGGGATTTGAAAGGTTCGACAAAGGGATTAAAAAGGAGTTCATTCATGTTGGGATCGATGTACGTGATTCTCCCCTTGAATGTGTTGGTAATTTGTGTTTGTACCATTTTAGTCTGTCGTTTCTGTGTGTATTTGCCGTTGTTGAGCTTCTTCTTGTTGTTGACACACGTTTTCATTTATATTAATGTTTATTAAATATATTTATTTAATATAATATTATTATTTATTCAATATATTATTAATTTAAATATTATTTCATGTTTTTAAAAATTAAACAATCAAACACATTTTCAGTTTTTTTTAAACTGAAAATAATCTCAGAATAAAACTACCAAACACATTTTTAAAAATGATTCCAAAATGAAAATGAAAACGTTTTCGTTTTCATTTTCATACAAAAAATAAAAATGTTTTGAAACCAATTCCAAACGCACCCATAGATTTCAACTTTTAGAAATAGCTTAAATTCCCTCGCTTTCATTAATGTGCCTGATTGACAACTCGATCGACAGATATACTCGCAAACTGCTTCCTTACAAACTTCCTCGAAATGCACGATCGCTGATTTTTCCTCATTCTGAGAATTCACATTAAGGTTGTAACTTTTTTTTTGTTTGCTTCTCAAGGTTTTCCTTATTCGTTTCACGTCAACTCGTCAAGGAAATCTTCAAAATTCAAAAACGTCTGCGCAGGTGCTTTAAATCGTCAGTGTGAATAGTTTATGGGTGATATTATTTTATATCATTTTCTTCCGCGTTGTGCTTTTTACTTGGATAAGGACCCTTAATAATAAAAGGTGATGTTCAATTTCCTCTTTTTCCACGTCCATATATGCTGATATGAAGATGCTTGCGTCATATGTTGTCGTATGCTTGGTGTCAATTTCACCGAAGCATCATCCTTAAATTACACGTGACAGCTATTTTTTAGGCTCTTTATTTTTTTTATTTGGAAAATTTCGTGGTAGGTTATGAAAAAGTACTTTGTGATTAGGATATAAGTTTTAAGAGAAAATCAAATTCAGCATCAACTTTTAACTTTAGATCAGATTATAATCGTATCAAAATCAAATAAAGTATAATAACAAAACTTGACGAATACCTAACAAGTAATTTGTTATTTTTCTTCATATCCTGCCCAAAAATTCTCCTTGTTATTTAGAGATTGTTTTTTTTTCTTGAAGGAGTTATTTAGAGAATTTTGTGTAGCATATTAAAAAAACACTATCTTATTAAGTTGACGGTTTAGATCATGATACCACAACAAAGCTTGAAACCTATACGGAATAGTGAGTTAAATTTATTACAAATGAGTTTTGAATTATAATTGAGTTAGGGAATAACAAATTTAAAAAAAAAAAAAACCAAAAAATTTTTAAATTTACACGTCAAAAATACATTCAACTGATTATGCTTGTGCATAACACGTGCTTCTAGCTCTTTAACAAAAATAACAATAAAAAGTTCTTCTAATTAGTAAATGGTATTTGGACTCTAAATGTGAGTTTGGAGTAAAGATCTGTGTCATGGTTCGTAGCTTGCTACAGTTATTTTTTTTCACAAAAAACATACTTAAATTGAGAATGATTCTGAATCATAATTCTGAATCCATGAACTAAACGTCATCTAATTCTTTAACAATTTGACACTTTTCACGTTCTTAGTTTATGTCCTGAGAGAAACACTTTTCACGTTCTTTAGTTTATATCGTCCTAAGAGAAAATCCTGACTCTTAAAATGATTGATTGATTGTGTATCATGAATCTACCATACGTATTAGGGTGTACATAGAACAAATATCAGAAAAAATGACAATTTATTAATTTAGAAACTAAAATTTTTATCATAAACTTTTGAATAACTAGACATCTAAATATAAATGTTGGAAATGAAAATATATACGAACAAAGAACTGCAAGCGAAAATGCTGGGAAACATCAATAGGCCGGAAATTACCATCCTTCCACCGGCGCTAGTTTATTTTAAGAATTTATTCACATTTCACATCAAACTCGTCAAGTAAATCTTTATCAATATGACACCTGGCGCACGTGCTTTAAAACCTAGAGATTAGAATCCGGTCAAATTCCCATCAGTGATAGTGTGAATCCTTTAATTAATGATAATAAATTAATAATACGTACTGGTAATTGATTTGATCTTTTCCAACACTATCTCTTTAACTTTGATAGTGAACATATATAACAAGCATTTTAGGGTTCCTCTCGGGCATTTTTTTTATTTGAGATTTTAATTTTAATTCATTATTATTAAAAATTCTCATAAAAAATTATATATAATTTTTTTATTATAATTAAAAATTCTCATATAAAATTATATTTTAATTTAAATTAACAAACTGAATAAAGATACATATGTTTAAATAAAAATTTTTAATTATCACTTTTAAAAATTTAAAATTTTTTATGAAAAAATAATATTATAACAAAGTTAAAATAATGAGTTTCGACATAATTCATATATCAAATCACCTTAATTCACACGTTTACACGTCTGAATTTGCTGACACGAAGATGCTTGCGTCATATGTTGTCGTGGTGTTTGCCGTCATTTCACCGAAGCATCATCCTAAAATTACATGTGACAACGAAAGCACGTTTTTTTTTTCCATGAGTCAATTATGTTTTAAACTTTAATACTTTTTTTTCCTCTGCTTTTTAGCTAAGATAAGATGACATTTAATCTTACATTATTTTTCCTAAATTGTTCAGAATGCTGACGTACCATGCACGTGTCGGATTTTTATCTCGTAGTACGTGTACATTAAGGTGAAGCTACCACGTTTGGTGGTATTTATAGATTAGGCAAATACATTATATTTTCATTACATGCGGATGAATATATTTTTTTTCTAAATTATATGTGGATGAATATTTGTGTGCTTAAGTTGACATTTGTTATTTTTCAATGTCATTTATATTTTTTATTTTGGAGATCACCTTTTATCTACATTATCATGTGAAAAATGAGCACAAGAACCTAGCGATCACCTTTTGTCTCACTATAAGAAAAATGACTATTAGTGACGACAAAAAGTCATTGCTAAAAATAGAAAGTCATCACAAATGAATTTTTAGCGACCATTTGCCATCAAAAACCTGTCGCTACAATTGAATCGTCAGAAAATAATTTTTTGGCGATGATGACTCGTCAAGAATTATTATTTACGACGACAATCATCGCAAATGAGTTGCTGTAATTATTACGTCGGTTACATCATTAAGATGACATGACATTAAGTATTTGCGACAACATTTTTTGAATTTAGTCGTCGTAAAAGATGCAAACTTAGCTGATGTGGGTTATATTTTTTACGACCACATTTTTCATCGTAAATACTATTTTAATTTTTTATTTTTTTTTCTCAATTTAATAATTATAATCAATATAATTCATGATATTAAATATAAATAAAAATTAAATAAAAGGAAATAAATAATAAAAAATATAAATAAAAATTATTATTGTAAAAAGTAATTAATACAATAAAATGCAAATGTAATTATAGTAGAAATGTGCGGAAATACAAATTGTTACATTAATAAAAATCTAATCTCCTAAATTAGCAGCATCACTAGAATTATCGTTGTTATCATCAGAAGGATTCGGAGGCAAATGACCTATACGAACATACGGCACATGAGGAGTAACCGCTAAGAAAGTCATGTTGGGGTGCATTTGAGTGATGAAATCCTACATCATTCTGAAGCTCTCGTACAGCTGGAGGTTTTGCTGGTAACTCTGTTGTAAGTATTCTTCTACGTGTGGGTCAAAACGTGTCGTAGATGATATTGCCGAGCGTGAGCCAGATGACGACGCATCCCCTTGATAAACTTTTTATGGGAGTGTGCAACCCACTCCAGTCTTATGTCCTCTGCGGGTGCCCAGAAACTGCTCTATAATATCCTCCTTGTTAACTGTTCCTAGTGCGAATTTTCCAAAAGTAGTAGATTGCGTCTGGATATGCGTTTCTCTTTCTCCCTTCATCCGATGCTACAATTATTATAAGAAAAATAATTAAATACATAATGCGATTTAAATAAAAAATATATAATTAAACATTACGAGTATACATACAAAAGTCTGCTTAACTTGGGGATTAACCCAAGTATCCCCAAGACGATGCATGTCCCCTAGTTATCGATGACATACATCGGCTATTGAGTCCCTATGGTAGACTGTATAGTAGTTTTAATGTATATGAATATAGTGTAATCGATTATCAAATTAACATTTATATTGAATAAATTATTAACAAATACTTACTTTCTTCTCGCGATGTTTGGAGTACAACAGCCGACCATGAAAACTTGACCACTTTTGGTTGCTATGATTAAGTTTATTGATCCCCGATTTTTTCTATTTATGATTACATTCAGTATTAGTAAAATTAACCTTTATTATATATTTTATAAAAACAACAAATAAAATAAATTCAATTACCTAAAACTTGTCGGATATGAATCTATCACAGAAACGACCCCAGTGATCTTGATTCCTGAGGTTTTTAGGAGGGTGGGTCCTAACTGCACATTCATTTTGTGAACCATCAAGATCTTTGAAATAGCCATGAAGGTCATTTTTCCAATCCTTATAACATTTTGTAGCATTCCTGTCAACCACAAACCTAAGTATACTATCGTCGCGGTCATAATCGAGATTAAACTATTCCTGTAATACAATATAAACATGTTAAATGATTTTATTATATTGAATCTATTTTAAATTAAAAAATAATAAAGCTGAATAATTTATACCAACATGCGCTGCTAAATCTCTCTCTTATGTTGGATTTCCACGTCCTTTTAGGCATCGTGGAAAGGCTCACAGACATCCTTAACATGGATTCCAATGACACTATCAAACCAGGTGTCGTAGCTTCCAACTGTCTTCTAAGTACCTCCATGTTCGTCAAACATGGGGGTAATCTTTCCTTCCTTTGCCACTCTGGCTGCGATTTTGTGACCCTTAGCCTTCCCATTAAGACCCAGTTTACACAATGACTTCTTCGCCTCGTAATCAGGAAGTGCATCTCCCAGTACCTTTAACATTTCATCTATGCATTCATTAGCCCACTTGTACAACACTTTTATATGCATTAGTTTCACTAAGAAATTCAACGATGAATACTTAGTGCAACTCGGATACAATCTGACTTGAAACCATATAAGAGATTTCTAAATTCATCGTAATGCATATCTTCTATAACTGTTTTTGTCTCACCCATTATCTTATGATCATCACTAATCACAACCACATCATTTAGTACTGCAAACATCTCGTTAATAGGGTCACTGACAATTACAACAGCACGATGTACTTTACCATGGTGAATCCATGTGGTGTAACTTGTATCAAAACCCCATCGATGTATGTGCACTTTCACTGTTTTGGGTGGAAACATCTCATGATTTCTACACTTGATACACAGACAACTAATACCCCCGATTGAATTTGCATAATTCTTTCCAACCTCAATAAAAGCACACAAACCATCCCAGTACTCATCAGACAATCGGTTCCTTAAATGTATCCAACTCTTATCCATAGACATATCCACTACGAAGAATTCATAAAGTTTTATCAAATTTTATAAAAATTAACACAAATTATTTTATAATAAGTATTTAACATTAGTTTATTTAATTATTTTATTATTAATATAATCCTAATTAAATTTTTTACCTAATTTTTTAATTATCACATAATCATCATTAAACAAATTTCATGCAAATTTTAATCTAATTATCACATATTTCAGTTTCAATTCTAATTTAAAATTCACAATTCTAAATTCAAAACCACCAACTATATCCAAAATCTAAAACAAAATCATAAACCATAACAAAAATACCAAAATCAATTAATAAAATACCAAAATATTAACTCACAAAATCCAAACCCACAAATACCGGGGTTGGAGAATGGTAAGGTAGCAGGGAAAGAAGGGTACCGGCAGCCGGAAAACGGCAAGTGCGGCAGGAAAAGTTGGCGGCGAGGGGGAGATGAGAACTCCGTGTTTTTTTGACTTTTTTTCTCCACAAATGAAAGATTTGAGGAGATAACTATATTTTTAAGCTATTTTCAGTGTTTTTGGACGGTTTTTGGAGGTTTTGGGAGGAGAGAATAAGGGAAAACGTGAGAGGCTCGCCGGGAAAAATGGCGGAAGGATGTCTGTGATTTCATTTATGCAGGTGGTTGTTTGCGACGACATTATGTCGTCGCAACAAATATTAAATCGTCGTCGCAACTAATGTTAAAACGACGGCGTTCTTCTACATCTGAGAATATTCATGAGGAATATACCCTAGTTTATTTTTTCCAACGATAATTTAACAATGTCGTCACAAATAATTTTGAGATAACCGCCAAAGTTACCACCCTTTTTTTGGGAAAAATTAAATCCCCAGTTATTGCGACGAAAATATTAAAATTGTAATCGCAAAAAACAGTCGTCCTTGATAGAATTTTCTGGAACCCTTTTTTCTGATGACACGTGTCGTCACAAAAACAGTTGTCTGAAAAGAATATTCTGGAACCATTTCATCACAATAAGAAATATCTGGTACCTATTCGCAGGAAACCGCCAAACTTCCCGCCTCTTTTTGGGCATGTCACCGCCAGCTGGAACCATCAATATTTACAACGACATGTCGTCGCAAATAATATACAGACTAACGCAAAAATTGTTGGCGCCAGATTAGTTTTGGCACCAACAGATATTAGTAACGACATGTCGTCGCTAATAAGTTGTTCAATTTTAGTGATGACTGTCGTCATAAATATATAAATTTTGTGTAACGACGTGTCGTCGCAAATACTTAATGCGACGACAATTCATTCAAAAATTTTATTTTCTTTTAAGCGATGACATGTCATCGCTAATACTATAATTTTAGCAATGATAAATATCATCACTAATAATATCATCGCTAATAACCTTTTTTTATTGTAGTGCTTGTAGATTTTTGCAAAACAACAAGAAAAAATTTGATGGGAGATGAGATTGTTAGTTCGGTGCCAACTAGCTAATTGGTATGTACTAGTTATTTTTGACATTTTCAATTATTTCCTTTCTCAGTTTACGTGTGTGTTATAAAATATCTTTCCTTCAAACTCTTTTAAATTTTCTTTTCTTTCAACATATTTTCAAATGGGATATTTGATAGAGGATTTCCGGATTTGGTTGCTAGTTGGTTCCAATCTAATAGTAATATGTTAATAACCTTTAATGTCAATTATTACTCTGGCTCCTGAGCAAAAAAATAAAATAAAATAATTATACCTCTCTTTCCATTTCTTTTACACACACAACTAATGATTGAGCTGCCCAAATCTTTTCTCTTCTTCTTCTTTTTTTTTTTTTTTTTTAATATTTGAGCTGACAACTTTTGCGCAGTGCCCGTGAAATCAAAATTTAAACATTTCCCTTTAAATTATATCGAAAAAATAATAGAGTTGTTACGGGCTCGTTTAGTTTACTGATTCGAATTTTTAATTCGAGTTAAGATATAAGTTTATGTGAGAACTTTTTACTATAGTAAAAAAGTTAGATATGACTGTTTCTGAAAGTTTTTTACTGTAACAAAACTCAAATTTTAAATTCGAATCGGTGAAATGAACGGGGCCTACATATTAATGAAAATTGTAATTAATGTGTTAGTAGAGATTTAGTAGAAATTGTGTCCAAATGCTAGGCAACAAGGTGACATATATCATACTTATACAAAGGTACTACTGCATAAAATTTGCAAGTGAATCCGTTGCTTATGATTTTTCTAATCTTTCTACATGTTTAAAAGGATGGATTAAGATACGAGCTCTTCAAACTGGGTAAAGCTGAAAAATAAAAAATGCTTGCAAATTTGTAAAACTTATGAGGATATAAGTGTTAATCAATAAGGTGGCTTAATTTGTCAAAAATATGGGCTATAAAAGACAAAGTGAGAGAGAGAAGAAGAAGAAAGAGAGCACTGAAAATGGTGCTAACTTTCGAAGATGAACCCAGCTGAACAGCTGTTTCACGCATAGAACAGGGGGAGGCATAGGCTATAAATACAGGTTTCTCCTAATTTGTTATTAGGGCTGGCAAATCGTGTCGACGGGTCGTGTTAGTGTCGGGTTGAAGAAATTTTTTTTTGAAAAACTCCCAACACTAACACGACCCGTGACACGACGGGTTGAGAAAACACTAACACTAACACGACCCGTCCTGACACGGATTGACACTAACACGACCCGTCATAACCCGTGAATTAAGACTCGAAATTCACTCGCATTCCTGACCCGAAATCAACCCGAACCCGTAATTGATATGTCACTTTTTAAAACAATTTGAAGCACTAAAATTACATTAAAAACAACATGAATCAGATATGTCTTCAAAATAACGTCTAACTACATACCAAAGTCCAATAAAATAACAAAGTTCAATCGGATAATCAACTCCAACTAAATAATAAAGTTAAAATTATCTTCCAAGTGTTCAAGAGTTAAGAGCAACCAAGTTTGAAGCTTGAGCATTATCATTCAAGCTAAGAGAAACTACATCCTTTGTCATCTCATTCAAATCCTCAAGTAATGCCTTATCATGAACACCTAAGTTAACATCCAACAAGATTTAAAAAACTAATTTTAGAAATAGCTATAATAAAATTAACTAAACTGATTCAAAAGATAAGTGTAAAATACTTTACCTTCATTTTCAAATAACCAGTCTTTAGTACAAAGAAGTGCTTCAACAGTTTCACTCTTAAGTGAGCTTCAAAATTGATCCAACACATGACCACCATTACTAAATGCTGCCTCTGATGCAACTGTTGATACAGGGATGCTTAAGATGTCACGAGCCATCATGGCAAGAATAGGATAGCGGAATTGATTTGACTTCCAAAATGCAAGAATATCTAAAGGTGCATTCCTATTTACCCTAGGCTCATCCAAGTAAAGCTCTAATTGAGACTTTTGGGGAACATCAGAGAAGTCATCATCAACAAGATCATCAAATTCCTACATAAGATTAAAAAAAAATGCTTAGACAATATAAGTACATATATGTAATATTTCAAAGTGAATAAGATTAGGGAATATATGAAAAGTGTGTGTGTGCGTGTGTGGGTGTGAGGGAGGATTATGATTTTTTCTCTATGAGACTAAATTACTAAAAGGTCCACAATTAAAAAAATAGTATAAAATTAATAAATTAACTAAACGGGTTAATTTAGTGTCATACGGGTTAACACTAACCCGACCCTTTTTCATACGGGTCAATTTCGGGTTGACACTAAATTGATCCGAGGTTGATATTTTTGACACTAACCCGTAAAAAATCGAGTCGTGTTCGTGTCGTGTCGTCGTGTCGTAACCCGTATTGCCAGCCCTATTTGTTATGCATCGAAAAAATTGAGAGCTTCTCCCCTTTGTAAATGTGTAGGAAATTCTTTAGATTTTTAATTTGCGGGCTTTTGTAATTTCTGTCCAATTTATAATATTTCTTCTTTTTAGTAAATAGAGTGGTCTACAATGTCTGGAGACGTAGGCAATATTTGGTCGAACTCCGTTATCAATTCTGGTATTCTTTTATTTGTTTTCAGTATTCAATAATTATTATGTCGGGTTTGTCCGCTGCGTATAGTAGTGTTCATCTATACGGTACTGTTGGGCTTGTGGCTTAAATTAAGCCCACAAGCATGTTAATTTGTTATTAGGTCCAAGGCCCATGCTCTCTTATTTACCTATCAATGAGGTGCTGCCGACTTTGTGTTTTTGGGAGCATATATATGTATGTTGGCGACATGAACGTGAGAGGACAGAGTCGTGCATGAGAAGTACTAGCAACCGTATGTGTGTATTTTCCCATTGATACACATTGATCTCTCTTTTGTTTTTTTGAGTGAGATTTGGTCAGAGAATTTAATTTTTTGATATTTGGTATTCATGTTTTTGGGTTGAGAAACTTTGGGTGTATTCAGGATTTGGGTGGTGAGAGATATTTGACAAGCTTTTGTAATCTCCTTTAGTTATAGTGGAATTTCTTTGTCATTTTTGTTCGTGAACGTAGGCCAAAAGCCGAACCATGTTAAATCCTTTTGTCACTTAGATTTTTCTATTATTCATATTTAGTTTTGAATTCGTTTAATTTGACGTTTGGCACAATAACTAGTATCAAAGCTTTGGTTTATTCATCAAATTATTTTGGGATTTATGACCTCCACAATGACGACAAAGTATGAAATTACAAAATTCGACGGGAATAATGATTTCAGTCTTTGGTGTGTCAAGATGTGAGCCCAACTAGTTCAGCAAGGGTTGCTTATGGCGCTAAAGGGAAAAGTGGCTTTGCCGGCAACGTTGTTAGATGATGCGAAAGAATACATCTTAGAAAAGGCACACAGTGTTATTCAACTGTCGTTGGCAGACGAGGTGTTGCGTGAGTTATTGACGAGACTATTGATGCTAGGTTGTGGCTTAAGCTTGAAAGTCTGTATATGACTAAGTTTCTCACCAATTGACTCTATCTGAAACAGTGTTTGTACACTCTTCGCATGTCAGAAGGTACATCTATTCATAGTCATCTTGATGAATTTACTAGAATTATTCTGGATTTAAAGAATATTGATGTGAAAATTGATGATGAGGATCAAACATTAATTTTGTTGTGTTCTTTACCTTTTTCGTATGAGCACTTTGTTGATACTATGTTATATGGTAGAGATACTATTTCTTTGGAAGATGTTCAGGCGTCTTTGAATTCTAAAGAACTGAAGAAAAAGGTGTATGAAAATTGGGATGAAAATCAATTAGGTGCATTGGTTATTAGAGGTGGAGGAATTGAAAAAGGCAAAAACAAAAATAGAGGAATGTCTAAAAATAGAAAAGGCAACTGCAACTATTGTCACCAACTAGGGCATTAGAAAGTTGATTGCCTAAAGCTAAATGGAAATAAGAAAACTGGTAAAGAAGCATCAGGTAATATTGTTGAGTTTATTTAAGATGATGATTATGTCTTATCTGTGTATGGTGATTGTATAGGTAATTCTTGGATTCTTGATTCTCGATGTTCTCAACATATGTGCCCTAATAGAGATTGGTTTATTGACTACCAGTCTATTGATGTGGGTGTTGTCTTTATGGGGAATAACATGTCATGTAGAGTTGCTGGTGTTGGAACAGTCAAAATTAAGATGTTTGATGGCAGAGTTATGACTTTGACTGATGTTAGACATGTTCCAGATTTGAAGAAAAGTCTTGTTTCTTTAGGGACTCTCGACTCACATGGTTATAGGTATTCTGCTGAAGATCGAGTTCTGAGAGTTTGTCAGGGAGAGCTTCTGTGGTGATTAAGGGAGAGTTGCATAATGACCTCTATTTTCTGCAGGGTAGTACAGTTGTTGGTGCTACTACGGTCTCATCTTGTTTAGATATAGATTTTAGGATCACTGATTCATGGCATTTGCATTTGGGTCATGTGAGTGATGTGGAGATGTCAGTTTTGACGTTTGTTGATGACTATGATGGTGTGCAATTTGGTGAGAGTTACAGGTTCTGCAAGAAGAAGATAGTATTTCGGATTTGTCACAATAGTTGTTAGTCACAGATAGTATGAATTTAACTCTCTTGGGGAAAGCTTGCTTTTTACTTTCTGTGTTTGGTTTTCTAGCCTGCTATTGGGTTAGATCTCCATCAACTGCATTTGGATTAAAGAATTTGTTTGATGTATGGTTTGGTTGCTCTGTTGATTTTATTTTGAGATTTGGTTATTCTGTTTGTGCTCATGTGAATTATGGTAAGCTTGAGCGAAGGACAAAAACATTCCTAACATTTGAGTTTCGGGTGAACAGCTATTGGTTGTGGTTTGTTGAGCCAAAGTCACCAAGTTTGGTAATTCGCAGAGTTGATGATTTTGTCATCCTATTTGAAGACAGAGAGTTAGTAGTTGCATATAAAGATCCCAGTGTTTGTGAGCAAGTAAAGCTTGACAATCTGGTTTGTATTGCATTAGTTGTGACAAGTTCGGTGATCAAGTTAGTTGCCATTTGGAATTTCAGGCATTGTTTGGACTTATTTGGTGTTGCAAATTGGAATTAATCCTATAGGGTTTTAGAGGAGATGGCGGAGGAGTTTCATTATTTGGGCTTGGCTTAATTTTTAGTCAATGTGGAGATTGTTGGGTTTGCGGCTTAAATTAAGCCCATGAGCATGTTAATTTGTTATTGGCCCCAAGGTCCATGCTCTCTTATTTACCTATCAATTAGGTGCTGCCGACTTTGTGTTTTTGGGAGCATATATATGTATGCTGGCGACATGAATGTGAGAGGAGAGCCGCGCATGAGGAGTACTGGCAGCCGCATGTGTGTATTTTTCTATTGATACACATTGGTCTCTCCTTTGTTTCTTTTGAGTGATATTTGGTTAGAAAATTTAATTCTTTGATATTTGATATTCTTGCTTTTGGGTTGAGAGATTTTGGGTGTATTCAGAATTTGGGTGGTGAGAGATATTTGACAAGTTTTTATAATCTCTTTTGGTTATAGTGAAATTTCTTCGCCGTTTATATTCATAGGCATAGGCCAAAGGCGAACCACGCTAAATCCTTTTGTCTTTTAGATTTTTCTATTATTCATATTTAGTTTTGAATCCGTTTAATTTGAGGTTTGGCACAACAAGTACTATTCACAAGTACTGGTCACGGTAAAGTTAATTTTGAGTGGAAAAATACCCGATTTTCCTAATAATAAGTTATCTTGGGAGATTTAAAGTGAATGAAAAAAAAAATGCGCCAAATCAAGCAAACAACTTTCATGGGTTGAGGACGAATTATGTCGCTTGGGGACATAAGCCAAAATTTGAAATAAGATAAGGTGTGAATACAATATTCATTAATGTCGTCTCTTTTCGTCCTAAAAGAGTAAGAGAATAATTAAGGTTATAGAATTTCCATAATGGAGATATGCTTTGATCCCTGTTGTTTTTTTGCTATTTTATTTTATGTATATATATATATATATATATATATGTATGTATATATAGATCATCTTCAATCCCTTTTTTTTTTTTGGTTGTAATAGTCATTATTATGTACCCTTTTGGAATGTGAAAATGGCAAGAATAAAGGGCAAAGAAATGTAGGAATCTGTTTAATACTAGTATTGATAGATACTGCTAAAAACGTCAAAACAAAGCTCTAACATATGGCATCTAAAATCAATCCGGAGACACAAACACTGCATAGGCGCTCCTTAGATTCCCCCCTCAAAACCCTCAAAACTCCACCCCCACTTAAAAGAGAAAAAGAAAGCAGGAAATTAGAAAAGATAGAGAGAGCTCCATAATTTTTCTCATAATTGAAATATATCTTTTTGTCTTTTTCTTTTTAATTAAAGTATGTCCTTTTGACCTTAAATAATGTTCTATACAATTCCGTTATCAAAGTACTCGCTCACGATAAAAAAGAAAAACTCAAAATAATAATAATGGCTGCCACACAAAAAATAATCATAGAATATTTGCCATTTTGTATCACAAAAATTTGGTGGATTATGTATTCATATAAAATGTACTGAAATATATTCAGCCCTCTATAAAAATAAAAATAAAAATAAAACCTGTACGTGTAAATAAGAAAATCATACTAAATATTCTCTCATATATCCCCATGGATATGGTCGCAATTAACTATTAGTACGTGGAGAATGTTAATTCCTAAAATATAAGCTACAGTAGTCTATCTAAATAATCAGGACTATAGAAGAAATGCAATACAAAGTAAAGTGGAGCACTTTACTTTTCAATTGACAACTATGTCGCGTTTCACGTGACACTTGTACACTGTGCCTTATTTGTCATATTTGGTATATTTATCACTAAAGACATGTTCATTGATTTTTCTATCAGGGCCCCTCATTGCATAAAATATATATACTTTTTTTTTCCACTATTTCACTCCAAACATGGATATTTCTTAAAGGCAAAATGAAGTGTTATATATATGTGTGTGTATAATACATATATATACACACATATATGTATATATATATATATATATATGCACGTTTGATGCTCAGCCTACAAATTAAACATATCGAAAGAAGAAGAATCACTGATAGATCAGTAAGAAACTAATTAAAATCTTTTTTTTTCCTTTTTTATGTCTGAGTGAAAGAGCAGGAGTACAGAGACAGAGTTCGAGATGGTGAGAGCTCCATTTTATGACGAAAATGGAATCAAGAGAGGCGCATGGAGTTCTGAAGAAGACGATAAGTTGAGAGCTTATGTTGAAAGATATGGCTACTGGAACTGGCGTGAACTTCCCAAATATGCAGGTAAAAATACATGTACACTCGAGTTTTCAAAGTAGACTTAATTAGTTATATGATTATCACCTAATGAAAAGATTAATTATGTCTCTTGCTAATAAGTTCCGAAATTAAAAATGGGTTTTTTTTGTTTATTTTTCTAATCTTTATTTTATGACGATTTCGTTTGAGGTATAATCAGAAAGCTGATGAAATTAAGTCAGATATTTTCCAAAATAAAAAAAAAATCATAGTTAGCTCCTCCCCTTTTTATAATTGTACTTGATGCTCATCTGAATTCATCGGAGCGCTATTTGATTATCGAATTACCTAAACTCAAGTGTTTATTTAATTGATTTCATTTTTCGAATTAAAATAACATAAAATAGATTAGTGAAGAACAAGTGTAACAATAATTCTGTCTGACCGGTTTTGAATTAATCATATAGGCCTACAAAGGTGTGGGAAGAGTTGCCGACTCCGATGGATGAACTACCTTCGACCAGATGTCAGACGCGGGAATTATACGGCCGAAGAAGAAAGTTTGATCATCAAGTTACATGAAGAACATGGAAATAAGTAAGAAATTTATAATATAAATCAAACACTTTCGTCCCTCTTCAATATCATAAGCTTTTGCAACAGTACTACTATATTTGCACTAGTTCTTGTGCATCTTGGAGGCCATGAAATTAATTTTCATGATGGTCATAATTTATCTGTCAAATCTAGGGTTAATACATAACGTAAAGCTATGTGTATGGTGAAACCAACGGATGTGCTGATAAGCTTGCTAATGTTAGGATTATTAATTGTATTAGGATGTGGTGGTCTAATTATCCTAATTTTTTAGAGTTTTATATGTATAGAGATTATGTAGGTTTACCATTTTACATATTTACTTAATTTTGAAGTGTTTGTAGTTTGTTCTTTTTTCTTTTCTCTAATAATATAAGCCTCAGTTGAGGCGGTATTCATTCAAATAATAATAATAATAATAATAATAACAACATAAAACTAATTATAGTTGCGATGTTACTAATTGTAGTTGAGATGTTCATTTTATCCCTTTTCGTTATTTTTTTTTTTTCAATAATTGAGTACTTGTACTTCTAATTGTTGGATAATTAAGTTAACCGTGGAAATAGTTATCAAATTCCTCTAATTACATCGCAGATGGTCCTTGATTGCTATAAATTTACCAGGAAGAACCGACAATGAAATAAAGAACTATTGGCACACTCACCTAAAGAAGCGCAAAACTCATAATAAAACGCCAACAAAATCTCAATTAAGAGAATTAGATCGATCTTGTGATGAGTCTTCACAGCTGTGCCCCAGCAATAACGGAGAAACGTCAGAAGCTGAGAGTAGCATTAATCATGGTCCTATATTGGATAATCATGATCACGGCGCTGAAGTAGTCTCTCCGGCGGTGCCGATTCTCGAGAGTTCTCAGTCTCCCACAGACACAAGTACTGATACCAGTGGATCCTCTCTTTTCATCAGTCACGCCTATTCTTCTCAATCTTATACAGACTATTCCTCTGAAAACAATAATTATCAATCTTCATCAGTGGAAGCATTTTATCAAGAGTACTACACCGAAGGATCGGATTTCTGGACTCAGCCGTTTCTGTCCAGCCAAAATGACGGTCAGTATCCAACATGCTTTGGGGATGGGGGAACTTCATCGTCACATCTTTCATTCTATGATGATGGCATGGACTACTACTTCTACCAATAACACTACGTTCTGAGGCAATTAGGATTTTAAGAACTATTGATCATATTATAATTATAGTTCAACTTCTATCTAGTTTGTGTTGTAAAATCATGTAGTACTTGTAACTTGTAAGTAATGGTCTATAAATCAAGTAAGACTTTTATTATTATGAGTAGTTCTAGATGTTATTCTTGCAAATCTGTACTCCTCAATTAATTTCGTACTTATAGATTGTACTATATATAGATCCTGCAAATATATTTTAAGCTTTAATTAATTGATGTTGAGCGGCTCCTTAATTCATCCAAGTGAAAATGAGAGCTTCTCAATAAGTACATGAAATTGATATCATGAGTTATAAATACAAATATTGCAATTTAAAAATTCATGTATTCTTCTAATTAACTTGGTGCAGATCTCACGTTTGTACGTACGCTCGTCCTTAATGAGAAACTTATTAAGAGTAAAATTTGTACCTCACTCATCACAGTACACATGCCCATATATCCTTAAAGAAAATCAATTGGCCAAAGATTGACTAGAGATGTGTGACGACTAGAGACCTACGGAGACCACCACGAATAAATTAGAAAGAAAATGCCTTGGAAATCTATGGAGACCAAATCAACCAAATCAAGAAATTAACTAAAGCATGAATCGGATCAAGCTTGGAGAAGAAGTTACCTCGAATTGATTAATTAATCAAGCAACAAAAAAAGTCAATTGGAGACAAAAAAAAGGAAACTTCCAAGTCCAACAGTCAACCATTGATTGCCTCAAGAAAAAGACAACTTAAGAGGCTTAAATCATCCCTTATAATAAACAGGAGATTGATACCATGAATTTTACATCATTCACTCCGCTCATAATCTCTCTTTCTAGATTATCTTTCTAAATCTCCTTATCATGTTCTCTCCCTTTCTTTTTCTCTATTGTAGTGGTAATTTTTTCATGTATAGTGAAATCCTGAGATCATACAGTGGTGTAGCCTTTACATTAAAAGTGAATTACTATAAATTCATGATATACTCATTTTATGTTTATGTACTTTACTTTCCTGTTCTAAAATTCGATTGACTCATTGCCAATACCCGATCGATGATCAAAAATGGCCATTGGTTTGATTGTAAAATTCATCCTCTACAAAACTCAATGCGTTTAGGATCACCAAAGTTTTACTATCCTTAAACTCATATAGAGGAAATTGCATTTGGAGATGCTTTTAGTGAGCAATAAATTTTAGAGAATTCTTGGAATAATGTACAGACTAAATGGCCAAAGTAAATAATAAAAATTAATTTAAGGATAAAAGCTGCTTTTGTTTTTTGTTTTATATATATATATATATATATATATATATATATATATATATAGGAGCTGAGAGAGGATAATTAGCATCAAGAGAGTACATAGAATATTAGATTGATACCTACTAGACCACCTATTTTCTCTTAAGCTCCCCACTCTAATTTATAAGAAAAGAAAATTTGGGAATATTACAAAAATGTTCTAAAAATCTCAAACGAGAAGGGGAAAAAAAAAGTCCCTGATCGAGAGGGCTCACAAAAAAGAAGTAGCAATAAAACCTAATACAAAAGCAACAATAAATGACTTGCCAAGCAAATATTAACGCCAAAGGAGCTGAAAGAAGCAGGATCTAAAATTGATATCGTCAAATTATGAGAAATTCAGAGGGGAAAAAAAAATTGAGGTGCCAAAAGTTATAACTATATCGTCGAAAATTTAATTCCCACTGGTGGATTACAGTTAATTGTTTTTGTTTTGTCAATTTAGTGAGTTAACTACTAGAAAAGTAATTCAGGAACAAATGTTCACAATATCTTTTTTTTTCCCCCGCTTGAATACATGCATGTTAACATAAAACTGAAAAGTTGATGCATCAATTAGTTTAGTCATATTAAAAGGCGGGATGTGGTCATTTTTAACACTTACTCAAGTACTTAAATTTAAATTACAATTTTATTTAATATTATATTTGTTTTGGTAAAATTTGAGTTTGAATTTGAGTTTTAACTTGAACTTTAATTTAAGTTTGGAGCTAAAATCTGAGTTTGAGTTTCTCTTTCAACTCAAGTTCTTAAACTCAAACTCGAGTTAATAAAGAATATTTTTTATATTATTAAAACGCTATAACTTTTTCGTTTTAATTCCAATTGAAATGATTCTTTTTTTATGCGTTTACAACGAAGAGACAAATAAAATCACACTCATATGCCCTATTAAAAATTTTATTATCATTGAGTTTTTATTAAAATATTATATAAATACAAACTCAAGTTTTGACCTACCCAAATACAAACTCAAAAAGATTCTTATCTCAAACTATAATGTCTCGTTTACTTCGTGGATTCAAGTTTTTAATTCGAGCTGAGATGTGACATTTTTTTAGGGCTTTTTTACTGTAACAAAAAAAGTTAGATGTGACATTTTTTGAGAACTTTTTACTATAAAAACTTAAAACTGAAAACTCAAATTAGTAAAATCAACTAAAATGTACACAATGAAATACAAACTCAAATTATAACTTTAACCTAAATTATAACTTAAATTTAACTTAAAATTTACATTTAATTCACTATAACCCAAAAATACGACTGAATAAATCCTAATAAACAGCACAGTTATATTTTTCAAAAACAAAGCACGCTATGGCCCCGTTCACTGTACCGATTCGAGTTTAGAATTTAAGTTTTATTACAGTAAAAAATTTTAAAAAATAATCACATCTAACTTTTTTATTACAGTAAAAAAATTTTACATAAAATCACATATCAACTTAAATTATAAATTTAAATTAATAAAGTGAACGAGCTATGTATCTTTATACTGCCATGCATATTATATGCCCGTACGAAGTGTTGCAGAAGAAAGCACTCTTCGATTTAGGTCAGCAATTTTGTCTGCCAATATTAACGTACAATGTTTGTCAACCAAAGCAATGATAGTGTTCCCTACTAGTCTTATCTATGGCGTATTGTAGCGTAAGTGCAAGTACACATATCGTTTCTACAAAACTTGTATTATCAAACCTCCTTTACTTTGTAAATTTAAATTTTTAATTTAAATTGAGATATGATATTTTTTAAAATTTTTTTATTATAATAAAAAAAAATAAATGTGATATTTTTTAAAAGTTTTTTATTGTAAAAATTTAAAATTGAAAACTCAAATTGGTGAAATAAACGAGACCTAAGTGCACATTTGATTTATAAATTTAAAATTATAATTAAGAATTATTTTTTATTTACGTGTATTTTTTATGAGAAAAAATACTGTAACGAATCACAAATTATAATCCGAATTGTGACACGAATCCATTAACTAAACGGAGACTAAGTTTGTGTTTAGTTGGTGTATTCGTGTCATGATTTGAATCATGATTCGTGATTCGCTACAATATTTTCTCTCATAAAAACACACGTAAATTGAA
Source organism: Morus alba (assembly GCA_012066045.3). NCBI lineage: Eukaryota > Viridiplantae > Streptophyta > Magnoliopsida > Rosales > Moraceae > Morus > Morus alba. The sequence continues at coordinate 7,712,033 of CP050233.2, read as the reverse complement.
AATAATTATGAATTAAAATTATAAATTAAAATTATGAATCCATGAACTAAACGTGTACTAAAAATACAATATAAAAATTATGCGAGTCTTAAATTAATTAAAAAAAATTACCAAATAAAAGTTCACTAAGTGATGTAAGGAAAAAGTACAAAATAAATGCAACTACGAATAACTAGAAGCAAGAATTTCATGTTGAGTTTTTTAAATTAGCAACTGAATGAGTTAGGATTATTAATTTTCTTTTAGTTGTAAGTCTTTCAGACAAATGATGCAGGAAATGCTATAGCATAATTACACTTGTTAACTGAAACTTAACTTTTGTATAAAATTTTTCTAAATTAATTATGACTAAGTTTCTTCAAACCATTTTCAACATATTCCTATGTGAATCTAATTCTCAGAATGCAGATCTCAGCAACAGTTTCAATGAGTTATACACGATGAATAATATATTCTTATATCATTTACAAATCAGCAAACTTAAACAAGAATATTGAACTTGCATCATATATGTTAGATCCAACTTAAATTGACTTTTTTAGTATTAATCTCAATTTTGTATTCTATAGTTGATGGTCAGTTAATAATAAAAATAAGCAGTAAACACACATGAATGAACAATTAATCTCAGTCTTCATAAACGATTTCTTTCTTTCTCTCCGCTTTTTTTTTTTTTTTTTTTTTTTTTTTTGCTAGGGATACGTCAATATTGGCCTTCAGCTATAATAAAAGTCAAGAAATAAAGATAAGACACCGCGATTCTTGGGTGCATTTCAAGCAGCTTCTCAGTAGATTCAAGCAGACACGACTTTGTTTCTAAAAAGTAGAAAAATTGAAAGAAGAAGAAGAAGGGAAAAAAAGAAAAAGACTTCTATAACGTGTGCCTCGTGCCAATTATAGCAACTTCCGAGTAATGGAAGAAGTAGCCCATCACTGAATCTTCTAAGTAAAAAAAAAAAAAAATGGTCGATTGACCAAAAAAATTGTACTTCACATTTTTCTTCTTTTTCATTTTAGTCAACTTAATGAGGTGTTATTAGACAGTTTCGGAACCACCATAGGAAGTCACACACATCTTGTAAGTTTGGGCCAGGCCCACAACCGATGTCAGGCTTTGCTTCTAAATTTCAACTTCAAAATACCCTTGTTTCAACTAGTTTGCCCGGCAGAAATATCAAATGCATCAATCAAAAATAAGTTTTTGGGTATAATAATTAGACTTGTGATTATATTGAAGCTTACAGGTCTGCAGGGCCCAGGGGATATGTCAAGTGGGTATAATGAAATATTAGCTGCAACTAGATAAATTAGCCATTAATATTGGTTCATTAAATGGGAAATGTGGCCACTGTCCCTTTGATCATCAGTTCGAGATTTGAAAATTCGTACAGGACAATGGAAATTGTTACGACTTACTTTTATGGCAATTGCATTCTAAATATCAAAAATTGCTGAGAGATAAGTGCTCTAGGGTAAAACACCTAATCTTAAATTAAATCTTACATGAGATTCACACGTCTTAAATAAGAGCATTAAATGATCAAAGACACCTCAGCCTTAGTTGTCACGTCAGTGGACAACTCACTTAAGAACCGACCGCTAGAAAGAAGTGTCAAGTATATAAAGGAGGTCAACTGCTCTGAAAGGATATAAAGGACAACATGAAGCCGACCGTACCTGCAATCATAGGCGAAGTAGCTTTTGAAAGCGTTTATGAAGTCGAGGCTACACAAGAGATGATACTCACGAAATTTGTTCCAAGATTTGCTATTTGTAAACTAAATATACGAAATTTAAATAAGAAAACGACCTGATTGATTGTAATCTCTATCTTTTGGGAAAGCATCTCAAAAGATAAGGGAAATAACTCAAATTCATATAGGGAAAGTTTATAGGCGGTGACTTAAGTTATAAATGAGGGATTATGAGTTAGAAAATCCCTAAGTCTGATTCTGAGCATTAATGCGTGTAATTCTTCCAAAGATAGTAAAATTTCTCTCCTCCCTGCAGTGGACGTGGCCCTCGAATTGAGGGTGAACCATTATAAATTATGTGTTCTTGTTTAAATTTTGATTTTAATTGTGTTTTAGATAATTTAATTTGCACAAACAGTTTAAAAATTTATTATTATTTTGTTGGTGAATTTTCGCCATCAACAATAAGTTTCACAAATTAGAAACCCTAGAGACATGTATGGAGCCACCGGCGGCTGGCCCACTTAAATTTTTTCTTTCAATTTTTATATAAATTTATAAAATTTATTTTTTCCCCTTTAAATTTTACATCTCTTTATTTGTCCCACCTCATTAGTACTCCAGTGCCCCTTAACTTATTATTCTGGTTCCTTTCCTTAGAGAGTGTTAGTGCAAGCTTATACAAGGCTAAGCCTAGACTAGATTAATGTACAAGACCAAAACTTCAAAGACGAAGAACTCCAACTTCACGTGTACAATTTCTGTTCAAAATATAATTAACAGATATATATATATATATATATATCTTTATATATATCTTTATAAAGATACATATATTTATATATATATATATATAGGGGCACAAGAAGGTACCATAAATAGAGCTGCCTAAGAAAGTTAAGACAATAACTCATAAATACAAACTCAAGATTAATTATCTCAAATAACAATCAAGTTGTTGGCACAGGACTAGATCGGCGAACCACTTATCTACAGCCATACATTGTAGCCATCTCTTCGGACATTTTGGCTTTGGCTTTATCAGCCTTTTGTTCTGCATGATGTACCCCCTTTGTCTTTAATGTTGGGAGGTTGCGAACATTAACTCTTATCTTTTTTCTTTTTTCCTTTGCATTTTAGTTTGCACGGTGAAAGTTAGGTTCAAACAAAGACTTTTCTTCTTGCATGTGATGTATATTGTGCAACATATGTGTCCATTTAAGTTTTGCAAACCTAGCAGTTTAAAAAGCGGATTTTGGCAAAAATCCACTGTTATCAGTTCTTTTTTGTAATGTTTTGTTTGACATTACTTGGCAGTATGATCCTCCCGCAACTTCTCCTATTCATAGCTAAATAAGTGGTGCCCTTTTAATGCTTAACAATTAATTGGCATGCACATATAGATATTAGACTTCTTGCTTTGAAATATAGCGAAAAGCAATTGTATATATATGAGAAACAATAGTATAGAAAAATAACCTAAACCATTTAAACTGCTGTATTTCTGTAAGTTTCTGTTGAATTGTCATACATTTCTTAATCTGATATGATTTTGATCAGATCTATCAGAATTATATCGCACCAATAAGGTTTTTTTTTTAATATATATTCTTTGTTCTCCAACTGGAAAACAACATAAATGTATATATAGGGACTAGTTGTTAATAATTAGGTTTCTAAGATGGTCATCTATCAAATATAAAAATTTTATATAACGTGCCATGATAAGAATATTCAATTTCATCACATGAACAAAATTGGGTACTAGCCACAGCAGAATGAACTGATTACGCAATTGGGGCTGCAGAATTCTTTAGTGCATGAAGCAGAGATTGGATTTTCTACGCTAATGAGTCATAGGTATTAAGAAAGTATCATCACTGTCATCTTCAATTTTGTTTGCATAACATATAATTTTTGAGATCTATTACACCAACTTATCTATGATATTTAGTTTCAAGGGGACACCAAGTAATCTATAGGGGTGTCCAGAGTCCAGTCCGGTCTAGCAATATATATGCAAACAAATGATTGTGTCACGTATATCATATAGTTGATCCTCATTAGCAAAGAAATACGATAAGAAAAATGGTCCTGCTCCCTGACCTAATGCCCAACAATTGTACCTTATCAACCGACTTTCATTCAAGTCAATATGGGAAAGTTGAAAATTTCAAGAAGCAGTTTTGTCTTACCAATATAAAAATATTAACCATAGATTACAACTGATAAATCTTGAATTTTTCATCCATTTTCCTGCTGCTAAAAGCAGTGACGAAGCCAGAAATATTATTTAAGTAGGCCAATAACTACGATAAATATTAAATTAAAAATAAATAATTATTAAAAAATATGATTATTTCCGACATGTTTTCGTGGCTGAAATGCTGTTCAATAACTTTATCATTAAGGTCATTAAATATGTCTATTTCAATATATACAAGTTAATTGTCATTCATCGTTAATTTCTCATTTTTTTTTTTATTAGCAAGATAAAAAGTAGAAAAACTTAAGATAGATAACTTTAGCACATCCGAACAAAATTGGTACTAATTTCCATTTGATTGTAGGGTCGATCATTAATAATATTCATCTATCAACAATAACAATAACGACAAGTTTAACTATTAAATAGAGTGACAAACGAGAACGAAAGAAATTAAATGTTATAAAAATATCACAACATATTATTGTGTATGCTTTATTTTTTAGAAGAGGATTTGTACACTAGTGGGAAAAAAGAAATCAAAAAATGAGAGAAAAAAGCAAATAAACATACATTAATAAATAATCCAAGCTATTATTAAAGAAGAAAAAGAAATAATCTTGTTAAGTACTTAGGGAAATTATTTAGCTCTAGCTCAAAGTAAAATTTTGCAATTTTGAGAGCACTGAAATAAAATTTTATACTTTTCAGGGGCGCTATATATAAATTTGATATAAATAAATAAATAAATATATATATATATATATATATATATATAATTATGAGTAAGAAAAAGTTGAGGGGGGCTTAAGCCCTTAAGCCCCCTCAGTCCTCAATAGAATCGTCCCTGGCTAAAAGAGAATAGGTAAAATTAGATGGCCAAACCACTTTGTTGTAAGTTTTCAGCACCAAATTATTTTTTATCTTTATTAAAGGCAAAACATATAAGAGGAAGAATACTAATGGGTTGTTCTTTTACAACAAAACTCAGAAAAAATTAAAACTCAAGTTATAACTTTATTCAAGTTCACGTTCTTTTAAGTTTTAACTTTATTTAACTTTACTCAACTTTATTCAAGTTACAACTTCAACTCAAGTTATAATTCAAATTCAACTCAAAAATTACATTTAAGTCACACTTCAAAAAAACAGGCTCTAAGAACTTTGTTTTAGAGCAGTCTATTCTAGAGTAAAAATCATTTTATGTCAGCGCGTTATAAATTTTAATATAAATATGTACAAACCTAATTATTAAAAAATCAATCTAATAATTAAAAACAACAATTCCACTCCCTTTATTAAAAGCTTGGATTGCAACGGCAAAATGTAGTTAGTCTTACAGTATATATATATATATATATATAGCTACCAATTAGCCAAGGAGCAAATAAAACTGTTTTCACATATAGTAACCTAGCCTTCTTGCACAAAGGATATTATCCACATTTTTTGCTGGTCCCTTTGCTGTCTGTGTAGAGCTAATTAATAGCATCTTCTGGTACAGAAACAGAGATCTCAAATAGTGGGTCCAGATGTCTTTTACAACGAAATCTCATACTAGGGGGACCATCGAATGGTTCATATAAAATCAATCACATGATTAATAACCCCTAACTTCTTTTGGCACTGTTCACTACCCAGCCAAAACAGAAATAATGGAAAAGGCATTTTTGCAGCTGCGCCCATCAGTTCAGATGAGAAGAAAAAGGAGGGTTCAAACAGGGGCAAAAATGTAATCTGCCATTCACTTATTCCCGCCAAATCCAATGCAACGTTCCTTGATAAACCAAGGTCCAAGAGTGAGGAAATTTCTTTTATCCACCAAGACAATTACCGTTTTTATTTATTTATACTAATACTATTTTTATTCCCCTGCCAGAGACAAAGCGACACCACCAAGGCTAAAACCCATTAGAAGAAACACACAAAAACTTCAACCCTACAATTCTCAAAGTTATGTTTTGTCGTTGTTTGGTTCCTAAACGAAACAAAAAGAAATAAAACAAATAAAATAAATAAATCCTCCTCTTTTTTTCTTTTTCTTTTTTCTTTTTTCTACTTATTTTCTTAGCCAGTCAATAAAACTGTGTTATATAAGCCGTACTGAGACCCTCTAACAGTAACAGTGACTTGGTCCATCAGATACCAACTTCTCCTCATCTTTCTTCCTTGTCATCATTTTTTTTTTTTTTACTATTACATTTTTTTTTTTTTTTTTTGCATTTCTTTTGTTTACGTTGCAGTAGCCCAAGCTAGATAATAAGCTAAAAAGCTATTGTCACTCTCAAATGGACCAAAAGGGATAACTGATAGGCTGTGCAATCAGTCTTATCAGAACTGCCTGATCTGAGAAACCTGGACCGTTTGATTATCGTAATAATGACTGATTTTCCTCCAAGAAGTTGATCATGTCCCTCTCTAATCGTAGCGATGTGGTGCCATTGCCACTTTCTGAGCTCGAAAAGCGCTGGTCAAGCACGTTGACCGGTGTCACAGAGCTTGAAACGACGTCGTATAAAGGCTCGTACTCCTCCAACAATACAGCTTGCATTGCGTTGAAACACTTGGATATGTTTTCCTAAAAACAGTGACAAAACCAAAAATAAATAAATAAAATATTTTGCGTTAAATTAGATTCTCAGAAGCAAAAGATACTTTCGGAAATCCAGTCAAACAATACTTATGGTATGCTGCACTGATAATAATAAAAAATAGTAATAAAGTAAAAAAAAAATACAAGAAAAGTAGAAAAAATGCTAATGGTATTTACTTTGTTTACACATGAACAGTTGGAAATTGCTTTTCTAAAGCATGGATATTGTAGAGGAAACAGCTCATAAGAAGCACAGAGAAGCGCTGATGCAGCGAGTATTGAAGGCTTATAAACCAAGAAGTTAATATCTGCAGACCAAGAACAAGAATTTGTAAACTTAATTTACAGGACTAAAAGAGATTAAAATTCGAGTTCTAATGCCATTTTTGTCATCTGGGTATTATACCATTTTGAGATTTGAAGATAATATGAATAGCTCTAGCCTTAAGAGCTTGCCACAATGGTGGGTCTTGAAGTTTGAATAAAGAAATGAAAAATGGAATGAAAGAGAAGGGAGTAATTGAACGCATTCTCCATTTAAGGGCTCCCAAGATTAGTGCCTCCATTCTTCCTATTGTTTGTGTGTCAAATATTATACCACCATCAGCCTATACAACAGACACAAGTTAATAATTTCGAATAACATTTTGGATAGAATAACAAAAAAGATAATTTTTTTTTTTTAGTTTACCTGGAAATCAGTGAGAGAAAATTCTGTGTTCTTCATTTTGGCAGCCAAAGAAACGCAAGAGATTGAAAGAAGCTTTATAACCCATTGCTTTGGCTGCTGTTATATAAGCAAAGTATGATTTAGATCTCAAAAAGTGTTGAACCCAAAAATAGTTTGCAAACTATTTAGGAAAGGCCCTTCCTTTGGCTTAAAATTATGTTTCGTCTTTAAGAACAAAGACGATAATATTTATTATACTATATACTTATATATACCAGCATTCCATGGGAGGACAAGAACCGATCAAGGTAATTTACTGCCAGGTACGATAAGAAAGGATCGAAGTTACATGAGAACTGCAAACATAACCTTAAATAAGTTAACAACAAACGGAAAAAAAAAAAAAAAAAAAAAAAACTCTGTTTTCTGAGAAAACATATAAAGCAGTTTTCTTTTTCTTTTATACTTTACCTGTGAGATTGAAGAAATGGCTTCTCGTCTAACAAGAACATCAAAATCGCCGGCTTGGAGGCTGGAAAAGTAATTGCAGGAAGGCATGTGATCGGACTCGACGAGAAAAGAGAAGGACGGAGTCGGAGTAAAGGTCGTCGGAATCTGTAAGTGGGTTTTCGAGGTCGAACTCCATGGAAGAGATTTGAGAGTTTTTCTTTTGGTTTTTTTTTTTTTTTTTTTTTTGGGTTTTTGAATGCCTAGCTCAGAGGGATTGATAATAGTATTGCACGCAAGACATTTTAACAAAGAGAAGGCAAAGGGGATAAGATAAAAAGCTCAGAGCTTTGCTGTTTTTTGTGTAAAGAAAAAGCTGTGCTTAGTGTTTTGGAGACTTGAACTTCACTCCTCCTCTGCCCCCTCTCTCTCTCTCTCTCTCTCTCTCTCTCTTATAGTGTTGTTTTGTTATTTTGACCTATCCACAGGCACAGATAATCTCTTTCTCTATTTCATTGGGAAAGAAAACAGGGAAGGAAGGGGTTGGGGATGGTGTTACCAGATGGATCGAGGCCTAATGGGATTTGGAACTTAAAGAAGGTACGTCACAAAAGGATTTGCTGACTCTTTTTTTTTTTCTCTCTCTCTCTCTTTTTCAAAGAATTTTAAAAACAAATGTGAATTTTTTTTATCATCCTTTTTATTATTTTCTGTATTTTTTATTTAATACATAAATTTTATTATCTCATTAATATTTTTACATTAAATAGTAAATACATAAAGTGATAAAAAAATTATATTAACATTTCTCATTTTATAAAATTGAAGATGAATAATTTAAATACCTAACCCTAAATATCATAAGCGAAAATATGTATTTATCGTTAGATTATGACCACAACTATTTTTTAAGATATTTGTGATAGGTTATGAAAAATTATTCCATAAAGAAATTATAATATTTCAAAGTGAGATCTTATATCATATTAAACTTTTAAACACATAAGAATTCTCTTTTTTTTCCTCTAAATTTGGAGTGAAAATATGGTGACATTGCTACCTTTAATAACCTATGTAAATGTGACCACAAGAAGTGTGTTGAAATTAGTAAAAGATAAAAGAAAAAATTAGAGGCAATTCATGGATATAGACGAACGACTCTTTGACGGCTCTTTTTAACGTTCGATTATATTATAATTAGCAGTTTGATATAAGATTTAAATGTGAAAAAAGATGCACTTCTACTATCCGAAAGAAGAATGAATTATAATATGGTTGATAATTAACAAGGATATAATATGGTTGTTTTTCAATTTAATTAATTTGATACGCTCTACCAATTTATCCAAATTAGAACCAATAATGTTTAACTAATCAATATGTCATTACACATTACCCATGAAATCATATGCCAAAACTCAAATTAGCATTTATTTGGCGCGTGCCCTTTTTACCACTAGATCATTAGTCACTCGTGAAACCTCATTTAAAATGTTCAATTGTAGGATTTTATTGAATGTTGTTGCGCACAACTTACCATTTATTTTCCAGCAGCAAGAATTGAATGAACTGAAAAGTAGATTAGATCCCCAACTGGATTAATCGAAGAAATGCAACAAAGATATTAATAAAATTCTATTATGCTAACATAATATCAGCTTCTATTTAAATCCCAAATGCCATAAATGTTAAGAGACCTTCAAAAAGTGGGCCTCTCAATTGAATCATCCACCCCAAAAAAAATATTAAAAAAAAAAAAAAATTCATTCGAGAAATACAAGGACAAAGACAAGTTTGAAATATATTGCCGCTTCATCACACCAAACCATGTAAGACTCCAAATGAAAGTCCTCACTATATTAAATGGAGTTAGGCATAGAAATTTAGCTGCTTTTTAAGTAAACATAATGGCAGGGATGCCAGCTCGTGTTTAGTGACTTGTGTCCTCGTATTGAATGAGATCTCACTCGGTTACAATTAGAAAAGACTAAGAATAGGACAAAACATTAAGAACTAATATTATATGCATATTAATGCTTTTTACTTAGGGAAGATGAAATGTGTGTGGGTTTGATCATTTAATCGAAGTCAATTTGGTTGAACTAAACTAATATCCTTCAGAGTTGATGTAAAATGTTTCAAGGGCCCAAATATCACGTGGAAAAGATGTACACACAAAATAGTAGTTGTAATTTAACTCAGCCTTGTCCAATTCCACACCCCTACCTTTGATATTTTGGCATTCGGATCCCTTCATTCTCTTATTTTGTTTGATATGAAAAACTACGTTCATAAAATAAGAAAATTTTGTTGTAAGTGGGAAAAAAATACCCTACCGAAAGAGGAAATTCTGAATCCTTATTTTGTGATCAAACTTTATAAAATTGTCGTATTATCATGTTTAAAAACTGTCTTTCAAGTAGTTATATATATACTCAGCAAACAAAAAAAAATGTAGTTATATATATATATATATATATATATATATATATTTTTTTTTTTTTTTTAATTTTCACACCCATCTACATAAGTTGTCTCGTAAACTAACAAACAAAATAAGACTCTCCCCTAAGGGAAAAGGGGAAAAAGTTTTAAAAAAAGGAAGGCACGCCTAGGGCCAAGAACAATATTGATATCTATCTATTCAAATGCCATTAAGGATTTGGGCTAAATAAGTGCTACTTTCCCTGCGACAGGTAATCTTTTTCCCCAGTAAATACCAAAAAAAAAAAAAAAACATAACCATTATTGAATACATAATCTTTGCACCAATGTTTTCCAGTGATGTGCAGCCATGTACTCTTCAATGCTTATTCTAGTTCTAGTAAGTAGTAATTTATTTTTATTTTTTTTTTTCATTTTAGTGGGCTAATGTGGGGCTTTAAACTAAAAACAGGCAATAAACATATCAAATTTGATATTTTAGATTGATGTTTAACTAAACATATCACGACACATTGCGTAAAAATATTAAGACTGTACTTTTTAATTAATTCTTTTATATTTATCATGAGATGATGTGTTATGATATATTTAGTTAGACATCAATTGAGACGATAAAAATTAGATAGAAAATTAGAATCCTCAATTATATATAATTTAAAAAAAAAACATGTAATTATTATAGAGATATCAAACATTGTTAGGACAGACACAAAGGACCATTAAGAACTTTCTAAATAAAGCTTCCTTTTTTTAAGTTCTTGGTATTAATATTTAGCACCCCCATTAACCTTAAGTATCCTTTTTTTTTTTTTCTACGGTGTCAACTTATATTTGTATCAACAAAAAAGTTTAAAAAATAAAAATAAAAAGTTAATGGGAACACAACTTTAAAAGCCAAACATCCATATGACTAGTCTTTGTTGAGGGAAAAGGGCCGTCAACACCACGTAATAATCAAGTGCAACAACTTTTGAAATTATCACCAATCCATCTAATACTTTGACCTTCCGCTTTAGTTCCTGAAACCCACATGGAGCTGGTTCACTTTTATCTTACTTTTTAATCCTAGAAGCTAATATGTTGTGGACAACAAAAAATCAATTAAATAAAGGTTATATTTTATCTTATTTCTTTCATGAAGGACCTTTTGTAATAAAAAAAAAAATATTAACTAGTACGTTTCGGTTTTAAAAATTTGCATCAAGATGGACCGTCTTATCCCGAGTTGTAATTTAAATCATGCTTATAATAAAATATTTGGCAAAAGTGTGTGGTTATTTTGAGTAATAAGATGGAGGGATAAAAGTCGAAATGATATATAATTACAAAGAATAATTCCATCGATTTATACCGTAAATATCACCTAAATTATGCCTTGGGGTACCATTTTGATACAAATTGAAATTAGATCTAATATTTTATTAGGGGTGAACAAAAAACCCGACAACTTGATGAACTCGATTAACTCACCAAATCTAACTCAACCCATTATAATATGAATTCAATCAACCTGATTAAGAGATCAATCTAAACCACCCAATCCAATTATTAATTGAGTGGGTTTGGGTTGAATTTTTCTTAACCCAACTTAACCTGAACCCACTAGATCAATTTATATATATAAATAAATATGTTTCTACTTAGTAATACATAGTATTTGTCGTATATTTTACATTATTTACTTAAAAACCTGTTGTGCTTTATGTTGTATGAGTTTTTATTATAAGATAGTTTTAGAATTTTATAAGATTAATATTATGATGAAAGTTGGCTTTAATTTTTATATATTTTTTATTTTGGGTTGAATGATTAGTTTTATTTATTTATTTATTTTATTATATTCAATCAGATCAACCCACCCAAATTTAAATTGATGGGTTAATTTTAAATTTTAAATTGATTGAGTGATTAATTTGAAATCAACCCAACTCAAACTTGACTAGATGGGTTGAAAATCTCAAAACCTACCTTAATTCACCCGATGTTTACTCTTAATATTTTATATTATCAAGGGTGATAATATAAAAAAAGAGAAACAGAATACCATATAACTAAAACATAAACAAAAAAAAAATAGAAGAGGATTTTTAGATATTGGGAAACTTTTGGGCCCTTCAGTAATCTAATCTAAGAACTTAAAACGTAGAGCTATATAATAAGAATAAAAATGAATTTATTTATAGGTAAAAAATAGTTTGGCGTGTAAGTGTTATATACATGCGTTGGCCGTTCAAAGTCCTAATCCAAGAAAGAAAGGGGGAAAGAAACAAATTCTCTGTTCAAGTAGTAGGCCCCAGCTCCAAAAAAAAAAAAATAATAATAATAATAATAATAATAAAATTAAAATAAGTACTATCTGCCTGATAAGTAGTCCGTAAAAACTAACTGGATGTTGTAAATCAATTGTGTTTGAATGTCACTTTTTGGTGTTCTATAATTTATATATGACTTTTCATTTAGACCTCATTATACCTCTATTATTCTACTTATATTTATGTATATTATCACCTCATAATTTTCTCATTTATATTGTATAACTTATATAACTTATGCTTCTTATCTTACCTCTACTAATGATTCTTGCCCTATAAATAGACGTAACTGTTAGCTTGTATGATTACTCCTCACAAGTAAATAAAAGATTAGAAAATTGTCTTGGCTTTCATATTCTCTTATGTTGTCTTTGTTATTCTCTTTAGTTTCTTGTAATATTTTAGTTTTTACATTTATTTTATAACACGTTATCAGTATGCATCTAACTGTTGTTTCTTATTGAGCATTTTTTGAAGGTTTTCTTTTACAAGCATCGAAGATCATCTTGTAGATGGTTAGATTCTTCGTTACTATCAACCTATCAATATAATAGGACATTGGTATCGTAAAAGGCATGATGGTCAAGATATACATGAAATCTATGGTTTTTTATTATTATATTTCTTTAGATCTTATTTGATTATTATGTTTCTTTAATCTATATATGCATGTTCCATTATTTTAAATGATTTATTCTTTCAAATTTTATTTGGTGGTGCTAATATAAATTATTGCACTCAGATTAATATTTCTTTTCTTCTTGTTTTCCGCTATTTGATCAAGGAAACATATTAATACATATGTATATGAATTTTGAGGTTTGGATTTACTATATGCATCATGACTTTTGGTTTATTATATATATATATATATATATATATATATATATAAGGTCATTTTACAGTTTTTATTGGTAACGACTTTTGTAAATAATTTTCAATATATGTTTATTATAATGTGGCAATAATTCATTTTTGTTCAACATTTCGTATGAGCCTTTCTATGATAGTGGTGTCTATATAATCCCATGTTTATATCCCGTGTATTTCGAGGTTTTTTTTTTTTTTTTTGTTAAGTTTCATATGTGAATATTTATCATTAGTATGCCATTACTTTTAGTTAAGTGGCTACTAGCTTTTTCCGAAGTGGATGTGTTTTATATCACGAACATAAATATGGTTATGGCAAGATCGAGAGA
>CP050233.2:7584964-7697967 GCA_012066045.3 Morus alba | reverse complement strand
TGCTTCGGAGTTCAAGAGTCCTAAACATAAGAAGAGACTGATTATTGGCGTTGCAGTGTGCTCCACTATTGTGTCGGTAATTTTACTAGTCCTTATTCTTTTGTTTACGTCAAGGAGAAAGAAGATAGTTAACGCAAAGAAAATGATGGAGGGATCCTTGGTGGCTTTTAGTTACAAAGATCTGCAGAATGCGACAAAGAACTTCTCAGAGAAATTGGGTGGAGGAGGCTTTGGTTCAGTCTTCAAGGGGATGTTGCCCAACTCTACTATGATCGCAGTGAAGAAGCTTGAAAGTGTTTGCCAGGGAGAGAAGCAATTCCGAGCAGAAGTTAGCACAATCGGGACAATCCAACATGTTAATCTCATTCGACTTCGAGGGTTCTGCTCTCAAGGTATTAAAAAGTTGTTGGTCTATGATTACATGTCGAACGGCTCTTTAGCTTCTCACCTTCTCAATCAAAGCAATTCGAACGTTTTGGATTGGAAAACAAGGTACCAAATTGCACTGGGAACAGCAAGAGGGTTAGTTTATCTGCACGAGAAATGCAGAGACTGTATCATACACTGCGATATCAAGCCTGAAAATGTTCTTTTAGATGCAGTATTTTGTCCCAAAGTGGCAGATTTCGGGTTATCAAAACTCATCGGGAGGGACTTCAGCCGGGTACTGACAACCATGAGAGGGACAAGAGGCTATCTCGCACCGGAGTGGATCACTGGAGTGCCAATAACACCCAAAACAGATGTCTACAGCTTTGGAATGATGCTTTTCGAGCTCGTATCGGGGAGGAGGAACTCAGAGCAAACAGAAATAAATGGAAAATTAAGGTACTTCCCAAGTATGGCTATAAGCGTTGTTGTCGAAGGAGGCGATGTGCTTCGCCTATTAGATGAAAGGCTTGAAGGTAAAGCAGACGCAGAAGAGATTGAAAGACTGTGTAAAGTTGCTTGTTGGTGCATCCAGGATGATGAAGCTCATAGGCCATCCATGAGTCAAGTAGTTCAAATGCTCGAGGGAATTATGGACGTGAGCCTACCTCCAATTCCGCGATGTCTCCACATTTTCGATGACGATGGGGAGAACGTGATTTTCTTTCGGGAGTAATCCCATGACAAGAGCGCAGCATGTTCAGTGTTCTTAGTAGAATATATAGGAAAGAGAACATGTTTTATTTCCCCTTCTGATTTTGTATCATGCTCTGCTTTTTTCTTCCAAGCTTTTTAAGCCAATTTCGTAGTTTTCATAAATGGGTTGTTTAGTTTGCTTTTGCTGAAATAAGATTGGTAGGTTCAGATGAAGAGTCGTGTTTTCCATGAGTATTGGTACGAAAAAGCTAATCTTACGTCTTTCTTGTTTTTTATTTTGTTTTATGCTCTGGTTTTTGTTCCATTAGGTGTTTTAGCCAATTGTGCAGTTTTCATTAGTGGATGTTCACTGGTGCAAACAAAGGGCCTAGTTTCTAAAAGTTTAGGACACTATAATACATAATAAGTACATATGAAATGATAACAGCGTTTATGAGAAGTAAGAAGATACAACTGTTAGGGAGACTCAATATATGAAACTTTAGTAAACAAACTTTAAGAGGTCAACTTGATTTAAAAGATTAATTTATTAGGTTTAAAGTTAGTTTACATCTTTATCTATTTTTCATGTGAGATAATACACATATTTTTCTCAAAATCTCTCCTTCATGTGTATGAGAGCCAACTCGAGCATGAAAAAGAGAACCGAAACTCGCATTTGTTAACAATCTTCCCTTCATGTGTGCGAGAGCTAACTCAAGCATGAAAAAGAGAAACGAAACCATACGAGTCTACCAAATGCTCCACCATCCGCATCTGCATCAGCACCAAGTGCAGGAACACCAACTCTCTACGGGAGGTAACATAGGAACTGCAACCGAATGTGATTACTCTGATACCATTTATTGAGAAGACTCCACATGTGAAACTAGCCTAACACACTTAGCCTAACTTAACCTAAAAAATTAATCTATTAAGTCTAAAATCCTTTTATGTATATAAACCACTTCACACCCTCATTTACTTTCTATATGAAACAACATACTTGAACTTTTCTCAACAATAACAATAAAGTGAATCCGGAGTGCGAGGCAAACATGGAGAAAACGACAAAATTGAAAAAACCACATTTAATATGAGACGACAAGAAATGAAAAACGACCAGAATGGAGAGTGCGACATTCACCTTTCATGTGTACAGCCAGAACTTAAAGATCAGGATGATGTAAGAAACGACGACAAAGGGAAAAAAGCGGCCAATATGATAACTAATAAGCAGCAAGAATGAAGAACAACAGCTATTTGAGACCATGCACAGGGACGAAGCCAGCAAATTGAGAGTAAGCACGGAGATATTAATTTCTAATTTTGAAGTGAAGGCAAACATATATAACTACATACTTTTAAGGGAAAAAACAAATTTCAACACAATACTCATACAACATTAAAAGAAAAAGAATTCAGTTGGTTGCCGTTAACACAATACTCATACAACATTAAAAGAAAAAGAATTCAGGTGGGTTGCCGTATACTCTTGGGAAGGTGTGGTTCCGCCTTGCCCTTGCAAGTACTCTTTCGGAAATAAATGGAGCTCCAATGTTACTAGGTTCAACAATCTAAAAATTAGGCTGAATTTTCTTGTTATGAATCATTAACTTTGAAATATCCAAAAAAAAAAAAAAGAAATCAAAACAAAAAATGCGTTAAGGGCTTTACAGAGAACTGAAGCTTCATTTCTTCCTCCTTGTTGACTAAACATTATTTCTTTTGATATACAATAGTTCGAACTTTGCGCTTGGAATCGTATAATTTTTTTTTTTTGACATATAGCAAAATGTTTGTTTACAATTTAGTGTTAATTATTTTAGATTTATTTTAAAGATAATATTTTCTCATTTTTTATAAAAGATATATATAGACACATATGTATATTCAACTATAATTATTTATAAAAACTGTCTTAAATAAATTACAAATGCTAGTCCAATCTATCAAGAGCTTCTGATGCCGTGCAGAAGGATGTCGCCTTTATGGAGTATTAAGAACGTCCCAAAACTAAATAAGGTAAATTTTTTGATTTTTATGGGGTCTTATGGCGATGTCAGATTTGGACAAAAATATGTGTTTTCTAGGTGAAACGGCTCAACGAACAAAAATCGTCGCTTCATCATGACATGAGACATTTTTTGGGTGAATTCCACAGTTTAGGCCTTTAAAAGGGCATTTTTTTTTCTATTTTTAGTAATTTCTATTTTTGTAATAAGTTGACATAAAAAATTCAGATTTTATTCCAATTGCTCTTCCTTTTTCCTTGTGTTTGGTAGTTTCAATTCTTGTTTCTAGTTTTCCTTGTTTGGAAAATTTCATATTTTCATTTTTTTTCAGGATAGGTTAGTTTCCAGTTTGCGTTTTGCTTATATATTAAGACATTCTCTAGTAATGAAAACTAGTTTAGATAGATAAACTTTCGAGTATGCTCTCAATTTTCTCCCAAATTCCTGACATTCTATATGAATCAGTAGGCTAACTGATTTATTCCCTTTTATTTTTTCATTTTTCTTTAATTAAGCGTCTGCTAGATCAGCTTCTATCAAATTTTTACTAACAAAATTAAAATAAAAAATAAAAAATACATATATTTTTTAGGACAAAAAAAGTTAGGGACCTTTTCCAGTAGGCCAACCTACCGGTATGCCAGATTTTTTGTTCGTGGAACCTGCATGAAATTGCGTAAAAATCAAAAAGTGTCACAAGCCTAAAGATGGGATCGTGATTATTAGGATATAATTAAAGAAAATTAACTTAATTACACTGGATTAATTAATAAAAATCCATGAAAAATAAAATAAAATATATAAATACCAAAATAGATACTAAAATATATTGCTCCGGAGTCTTTCTTTTACAAACAATATTTAAAACAATCCATAAAGTTTAAAATTATACAACTCTAGGACAATGTTGACCAATATAGTTTAAATACAGGAATACAATACATCTCAGAATTTAAAAACTGTAAGTTCAAAACAGACTAACCACTTTGAATCTCGTACCTTCAATCTATTGGCAACGACTCGCGATGTTGTGAATCTAAACTGCTAACTTTAGAGGGGGTTAAAACATTGAAAATAGAAGAAAAATGAGCAGAAGGCCCAGTAGGATATATTTTAGAAAACTTTAAAAAATTAAAAGAAAACTTTATAAATAAAAAGTATTCACAGTTTGAACAAATCATTCGGAACTAAACATCCATTTTCTGAAAGAAAAATAAACTAAAATTACCAGTTTCAGGCACAAGTGTAATGACTGAGAAAATCTCAGACTTTAAATAATACAATTTTTGTATTTAAGCCAAGGTTTTCCTAGAAAATATTATGCTATATTTTGTGACTGAAGGATTTATAGAATTAACATATGTATTCCTAAATTATGTAGCAGATTTCATGCTAAGTTCATGTTTTATGACCAAATAAATTCGATCTATAAATTCTCATCGTACTTTAATGCAGAAGAATTTTCAGTACATATGTAATTTGAGAATCTTAATTTCAAGAATTTCTAAGCACAGCAAGATGTTAGCAGCATATAAAAAAATGCTCTGACATTTTAAAAGAAGAGAAAATCCTTAATTACCAGACACCTAGGTTAAAGTCACAAGATAAATACCTATAGTAAACGGGTGCAATGTGAGCTCAGGAGTTAACACCGTCAGAAACAATGTCATTCCCAGGATATAATGTAGAAATTTAAGTTTAGAATTTGTAGTCTGGAATAAATTTCAAGACTTGAAACAGTTTGAAATATTACGCGAGTAAGAATATAAAACGATATTGAATTATTCCGAAATTAATATTTGGACTGTAAATAGTAGATTAACTTACGTGAGCTAAACTAATTACCTCTAATCAGATTAAATTTAATCTGTTTGGAGGAAATATTTGAGGATAAGATCAAGCACGTAATCTTGCCTTAATCAAACACTTTACATAGTGAAATTATTAGGGCTCTCTCTCTCCTCTCACATTCTCTCACAAACCCGTCCATGGCCAAATACTAAATTTGAGATATGGGCCTCCGTTTTTGACACAGTTGGTGCCAATAGATAGATCTCGATGAGCTGAGTTCAACGACATGCGGCACGACCTCCAACTCCGCCAGAATCGTTGGCAGAAGTTTCAAAAATACCTATTTCTTTCTGTCGTGATATCTTCGCCATCCGACCTCCGATTGGGATGATTTCAGTTTCTATAGATTTAGAATGAAGAGACGAAGAAAACCCAACCATTTTCACAGCTCGATTCTAGCTGGAGTACCACCATCCATGGAGGCCAGAATCACCGTCGCCGCTGCCGTTATATTTCTCTCTCCAGGCCGCTGTGGATGTCACTGCCCCCACCAATGAACTCAGAAGTCGACACCCAGTGGATCCCGACTAGCAGCCACCATCACCATCGCCGTTGGCTGGAAAACGAAACCACTGCCATTGTTCGTGGAGGTAAGAGGTGGTTCTGACGATCTAACTGTTGGATCGTCGTGAGTTTGGTGTCAAAAAACTCATAAGATCATGGGTAAGAAAACCTCTCAACCAATTTTAAGATTTCATGACCGGAAATGTGAGATTTGAGTCACGAAATTTTACCGACATTGCCGGTCCTAATATGTACTGTTACAGACCAAATGGCGTGAAATTGACTGCACTATTGGACTTAAAAGGATCGATATAGGGGGGTAAGACCCAAGTCCGCCGCGGAAAAACTCTCCGGCAGCCTCCATCGCCGTACACCGCCACTGCCGCAGCCGTATTCCGGTGAGGTGTTGTTTCTCAGGCTGTCGACATCCGTTTGATGATCCGAGACCATATCCTGTCTTGTTTCAATGTGCTGAATGAAATGGGGATGTCTGTTCAACCAAATTCAATTCTGACAAGAATTGTTTGGTACTAGTTGCACAGGGATCGAGGTGATTCAGACTAAACAAGCGAAGATCAGAATTGAGTGTTTAATGCTTCGATGTTCCTCAAGGATCATTCATAGTGCTTGCTGTTCTTCTCAGAATTAGTTTGGAGGAATACGCAGGAGGACATGACAAGCGAGTTACTACCGAAACCGCTTAGCTCGGAATCCAGACAAGTACAAACCTTGCCTATAGTTTAATTAAGATAGTCATATAAGGTGTATGATTTTCACGAAATATGTTAATTATGAGATTCGTGAATTATGTTTATGTTTATGTTAAACATCGTATATAGTTTTCCAATAAAACTTAACGGTTTCAAATAAGCATGTAAGCGAAAATTATAAAACCGATACGTTACCCTTAATTTTACGACGTTAAATACGGACCTCAACACTATTATGAGCCTGTCAAGTGCAGTAAAGTAAAGTTTATTAAAAGTGTTTTATGGATGATAATTTAATTAATTATTAAACTAATTAATTAAATTATCTAAGACTTAGAATATGGTTAAGGAAGTTAATTAATTACTAAAGTTAATTAACTAAATTATGTAGACTTAATATATGAATAAGAGGGTTAATTAATTATCAAAATTAGTTAACTAAATTATTAGACTTATTATATGTATAAGATAATTAATGAATTATCAATTAGCATAAATTTGTAATTGTAATTAAGGAAGACAAAATTATAAGGATTTAATTAATTCTTATAATAGAAATTACAAATTTTTACGATTCTTAATAAAAAGGATAAATACGTTCTAAAGAAGGATTTAATTCCTTGATGACTATGCTAAATAAAAATAGTGTACTAAAAGTTAATCTCACCTATAAATGGGCATTCCTTTACAGAACTTAGCAGTAAAGGATAAAAGGTCTGAGTGAGTAGAAATTTTGCTTTAACTGGAAATCAAGTAAGTAGGAATCTCGTCTATAGTATGAATAGATTTTAAAGAAAAAGTTACACATGTTATATATGAATGTTTATGCTTTAAGTATTGTATGCGATGCTATGTCATGCTACATACCCTTAGGCAGTGCACATGAATTATATGTGTTTGAGTACATTTAATGTTATGTATGCTATGCTAGGTCATACTACATACACTTAAGCAGTGCACATGAATTATATGTGTTTTGAGTACATTCTGTGTTATAGTATGCTATGCTATGTCATATTGCATACACCTTAATAAGTCAAGAGGAACTTATAAGAAGAAACTCAGTTGAGTGCCATACTAGCCTCTAAGAAGGAGGTAACTCAGGCTCCGCAAGGGAGAAAAAAAAATAATGTCCTCTGAGAAAGAGGCATTCAGTTTAGTTATAATCACGATGTCGTTGGGGACCTTACAAACCCTCACGTCCCGATGATTGCGCGTAAGTGGTACGAGCACTTGGGCCCATCAGTAAGAAAGATAAGATAAGATAATAAGACTATGATAAGACATCATAATTAAGCATAATCAGCTTGTGCATATTTATTCATGTGAACTTACAGTTATTTTGCGAGAGATAGTTCCTACTTGCTGAGCGAAAGCTCAATCAGATATGTTCATGTTGTAGGTAAGAAACCTATCAGCAATTCTTGAAGGGCAATGGCGAGCGACGAACGAATGGTGGAGATGAGAATGGATACTGCTCACACTTAAATCTTCCGCAGTAAGTTTAAGTAAAATCATGTATATGTATATATGATTCAAAGGTTTTAAGCATGTATGTTTGAAAAGTATATGTACATATGTATGTTAAGGAAACTGAGGTTGTAGCTAACAACCCTAGTCTTGAGTATTTAAGTTTTAGAACGTTGCAACAGTGCATGCAACAAATAAATGAATTTTAAATATGAAGATTTAAATGATTGATTTTTAAAATACTTTAAGATGTACTTGAATTTAAGATTTCTCACGAAATCCATTTTAAAGTCAAATTAGATGACTTGATTGAACTGGCTAGTTTTAGAAAGGCTTTTAAAGAGTATTTGAAACAAGAGTTCAAATACTGCTCAGTTTGAAGGATATTTCTTGAATGTTTTATCTTAGGTAAAATTAAAAAAAGCTTTAAGAAATTTAGTGATTCATTCTTTTGAAATTATTGTTACGAATTATGAAATTATTCCTCCTTATATATATATAACAAAAAAAGTGTTATGCAAATTTTAAGAAATCTCAGTAAGTACAAGTTAAATTTTCAGTTACAGTAACGGCCACCTAGGAGGGTCGTGACGACAAGTAAGTAATTTAATGATAAATTACTTATGGCCATTGCAAGGCCATATCACCACCATAGTGACCCATACGGGTTTCTGGACATGCGCTTAAGAATACGATTCCCATATCCCGATCTCTATGGCCATCATGCATTTTATCGTTTCTTAAAATATCTTATTTAAGAAAAATGTCTCTCAAACCTTGATTCAGTTCATTATGAATTCAGTAGCATAAATCATGCTATTTCCTCAAACTACTTTTTTTATTTTTTATTTTTTATTTTTTATAAATCATGTTTTGTCTTCAAAACATTTCCATAAGCCAAAATACTTAAAACATGCTAACAAGGATATGGACAAGAATATCCTACCTTTCAGATATCAAACATGTGGCTAACTTCTTGTCACCCTAGCTTCTGCTTTCCTTAAAGCTGTAATACTCGATATTCTCCTCAAGCTTTGTCACAAAAGTAACGTTTTAGGATATAATTCTCATTCCTAAAACGAATTAAGCTCAATCATGTCTAATTGCTCCCTATTAGTGTGCCTTGACTCAATCCAAATTTAACAAACAACTTCACAATTTAATTTGGGGTTCTTTAAAATTGAGATTCAATTCATTAGTTTGGCTTAAAACGAGTTGTTAAAGAAATTTTAGCAGCATGTCGACAAAAATGAGAAAATACTAAACCTGCAATTTAAGTTCAATTCCAAAACAAATCCTCAAGAAATTATTAAAACCGGTTTCCAAACACTTCAATAAGTTCAATAACTGAAAACCTCCAAATTAAATCTGATTCCAACAATAATTTGTCCAAATCTAAACTCTAACTCAAAATTGATCAAATCTAACAAATATTACAAATTCTCAAGTCAATAATTCAAATTCAAGTATGGGTTTTTAAGAAATTTTTACATCAAAGTAATTGAAACCCAATTTTCCCTCTATTTCTCTTTCTTTTTTTTTTTCCTTCTTTGGTTACTTCGGCCAAGAATAGCCAAGCGAGAGAGAGAAAAAAAAAGAGAGAGAAGGCTGGGGGAAGAAAGAGAAAACACCGAATGGAAAATGCCGAGAGGGAGTGATGCGATAAAATTAACACTAGCAAGTGCACCAATCGTTCAAGTAATAAAGTGATGAGTAAGATATCGTTTCCCAATGAGGATTGGTAAAATTTACAAATAAAATGATTAAACCGACTATGTTATTCGAGATCGCGAAATTGGGAGTAATGTGAATTAAAACTAAATAAAGATTAAAAATTAGAAAATGTAAAGAAACAAGATTTAAGAAAGAAATTCAATGAGAGAAAACGTTAGAGAGTTGATTTCACCTACACCAATTCATCCATAAGCTCAAAAGAATGAATTTCAATTATTATTATCCATGAGATGGTAGAATTCTCTAATGTTTAATTATCCATATTTCGGGTCTAATCAACTATCACATATATTCTTAACTTCAAATATTCTTATTTCAGGTCTATTCTAGATTAATTCAATATGAGATGCCTTAAAATTTGTGGAATCATTTTTCGGTTAAATTTTCCTCTCGATTACAATTTAAACTGATCACATGAATTTCCTTGAATCCCTATTCGGTTACTCCTCGTCCATTCATGGCATGTTCTATATTTTGCTTGAATATTATTCACATCCAAAATTCAATTCATAATTTAATGTTTCCTATCACATAGCTTCACTATCCAAAACATCACTATGATCAATTCCCAAATTAAATAAATGAAAAGCCCTAAGAACAATAGAACACACTCTTCACGTAAAAATAATAAATTGTAACTCATTCAAATTGAAATTCAGAAATCATAGGTTCGAATCCATCAATCTCTAACTAAAAGTATTAAGCCATAATGAAATTAAATAAACCAAAGACAAATCTGGAAGACATCACCATATAAAATCTAAAAGAAGAAAAGAAGAACAAAGGATAAATCACTTGATGGCCGAATGTTTCTCCACTAAGAATCAGCCAATACTTCTCAGCTATACCTCTCTGTGAATCTCCCCCTTCGAAGCTCTGCACGAATCCGTCTTCTCCAAGCCTTTTGGTCAAAATCCCTCCTTTTTCTCTTTCTTGTCCTCTCTAATATCTCCGCCAAAATTCCAGCCAAAATCCTCTTGAAAATCCCAGCCACCACCAGAATATCTCGGATCTTCCTCTAGTTTTCATTTTCAAACTCTCCCTCGAGATAGGGTTTTCTCCACAAAAATCGCAACTCTTTATCCTCTCCAAATCAGCACCAACTCCAGCGTGCAACTAGAGGAAGTAATACCATGTGGCTGGGAGCTGAAACACACTGTCGTTTGGTTGGAATTAATCTCCTCCGTGTGTGGACTTTTAATGGGATGGAATTTGGGCCTTTATTTGAATGAAGCATAATGTCAATTTGTTTTGCTGGATTATTGTCCTCCGTGTGTGGGCTTGCTGAACTAGAATTTGGGCCTTTGCTTTGTGGGCTTTTAATGGTAATCTGTGGTAGATTATCATGCTAATATTAAACTTGCAAGAGCTTAATAAATCGGTATAAAACCAATTGATCAGGGAGAATGCTGGAAAAAGGGTGGCCGACAGTGAGAGGAAGGAGAGAGAGAGAGAGCCGGTGGTGGGAGAAAGAAAGAAAAGGAAAGAGATGAAAAAGAAAGAGAGGGAGAGAGTCTACAGGGGGCTCACTCATGGGGAGAGAGAAGAAAGAAAAGAAACGAAAAAATAAGAAAAGAAGCAAAGAAAGAGAGAGAAAAAGGAAAGAGAGAAAGGAAAAAGAAAAAAAAAGGGACAAGGAAAAGAAAAATACATTAAAATTATGTGTATTTTCAAAACTTTTGAGGTGAAATTTTTAAAACTGAAAGTAATTAAAATTGTTAATGACATGATTAATTAAGAAAAATAAATGTTAGGTACACTAATATATCACAATGAATATAATTAAACATGCTTAATTCTTCTAGTTGTTATAAAAAGTACATATATTTAACAGTAAGAAAAATCTAACCTATTGATATGCTTATTGTACCAAAAAATCTCTAAAAAATTAAAAGTACTGAAAATGTGATTTACCTACGTTAACTTGTTTTTATAGAAAAGAAATAATATTATCTCTATTGTGAAAATAAAATCGAATTTCATAGAAAAAATAAGGCTTGTCAATTTATTTACTAGTTTTTTATTCTGTCTTCTCTCAAGGTAGTTTTTTTTTCCCTTTGAAAAGAAACTCATTTTCTAAGTGCAAACTAAGCAAATCCATTCACAATAAGATCAAGAATGTTAAATATTTTTATTAGTTGGCAATTTATTGGTAATATTATAAAAATCTAAAAAATAGGTTTAAGAAGATTTTAGATTACAAAAGAAGATTCTGAATCAGATTTGAATTTGAAGTTGAAATTACAGATTTTGTTGAGTTGTGATATGTGGAGATAAAGATTAAAAAAAGGTAATTTCAATTTTAAATGGGAGATAGCCTACAAGAAGATATTTGCTTACAATCCAAGGCAGATTTAGATTTGAATTCAAAGCATATTCAGATTTGATTTGTAGTGGCATAATCCGATTGCTATTTATGAGGAGAGGAGATAAAGTAATAACTTGGAGTATTTGAAAGTCTTGGATATATATTGTTGGGCATTTAAATTGATTGAGCTGCAGATGTGAGCCTTGTTTGGATTTGGATAAATGGAGCATAATCCGATTTATAGTTGAAGAGTTATCTTTATGTGGTGACTTGTTTGGATTGATATTGGAGATTTTGAGTTTGAATTATATTTGAAGAATAAAGTTAGTGCTGCAAACGTGGGATGAAAGGAATTGAAATTTTGAAATAGATTTGGAAAATCTATTTGGCGTAATTTTGTCTACTTACTGTACAAAGCAATACTTGGGTATATATCTTGGATAAATATGTAATGCATCAAATCATGAATTAGTTTTATTTAAAAGTTGAATGTGGGCTAATTGAAAAAATACCAGGATAGAGCAGTTGGTTAAAGAGGAGACTATTATTGGATATTGATAAAGTTATTTGAGGTTGTCATGGAATACAAGTTCTATATAAACGGCTCTAGGATGCTCATTTTGTGGTACAAATTTAATAGAATATCTCAAGAGGAAAATTTTGTGAATTTGAGAGGTTATTACTTAGAAAATATTTAGAGAGACATTTGTGAGTTTTTTGAGATCGTCATTTGAGAGAGGAATTTGTTGCTTTCGGGAGGAAGCTCTGCCGATCGAAGGTGCCCGGTGAATAAAAGACGTGTGGTGCACGTTAAACAATCACTGTGAAGATCGTCGCAACAACGTCATTGTCTAGGAGAGAGTCCTTGAGTGTATAAGTCCGTCTGGTGTCTGTAATTTCTAGAACATAATAAACTGTTTACTGTTTGGGTGTGACCCCATAGATTTAGATGTGTGCACTAAACTGTAATATCATATTGTGTGTTCTTTTACTGTCTACATTTTATTTTGCTCGAGTAACGAAACGTAATTAACCCATAGATTAATTAATTAAAGCATTTTTTAGATAGTATTCTAACATCATCTCAAGCCTCAAACGTAAAATTAGATCTAACAAAGAAGACAAAGCAAAAATAATGCAAAGAAGGCTCCAAATCGAAGAAAAAAAAAAGCAATTAGAATATATATAATATTAGAACAAAAAAAGCTATAACTATTCGAAAAAAGCTTCAAAAGCTCATTAATTATGAATGTTCTTTAAAATTTCCACCGTGCAAATCCTTTTTTACTTTAGTTGACTGACTATGGTATTAGTAATGCTTTTTCTAGTTTCTATTCAACGTGGGGGACCCCAATATATAATATTGGAACAAAAAAAGCTATAACTACTCGGAAAACAGCTCAAAATTCCATTAATTATGAATGTTCTTTAGTTGACTGACTATCACACTAGTAATGCTTTTTCTAGTTTCCATTCAACGCGGGGGACCCCAATTTTTTCCTCATCAGTTGAAGGCATTATGTTGGAAGGATGTTTTGTTTGTTAATTTAAATTTTTAATTTAAATTAAGATATAATTTTATGTAAATTTTTTTTATTATAATAAAAATTAAATATAATTATTTTTAATTTTTTATTATAATAATATTTAAATTAGTAAAATATACGGAATTAAAAAAAATCGAAAAAGTAATCAATCAACGCATAGACCAAGAAGTGAACAAATTAAAGAGAATGAGCTATGCTAAATACA
The DNA here is from genome assembly GCA_012066045.3 of Morus alba. NCBI lineage: Eukaryota > Viridiplantae > Streptophyta > Magnoliopsida > Rosales > Moraceae > Morus > Morus alba. The sequence goes on along the minus strand of CP050233.2, from coordinate 7,684,558 downwards.
AATATTGCTGGCTCAACCTGCCGATAGAAGATTCTATTGACACGCGCTTTTCTATTTTATAAAACAATATTCCAACAAAATAATAAGATATCTTTCTATGATGTATTTACAGGATTGCCATTTTAATTGTTCATTTCTTCTCAATAATCTCTTCAATACACAATGTTATATATAGATAACTTTTTTGCCAGTACATTTTTACACACATTTTCATTTAATTTGTTAATTTAAGTTTTTAATTTGAATTGAGATGTAATTTTATGTAAGAATTTTTAATTATAACTAAAAAATTAGATAAAAAGTTAGATGTAATTTTTTGTGAGGGATTTTAATTGTAATAAAATTAAAATTAAAAACTCAAATAAGTGAAATAAACGAGACCATACAATTCAAAAGGAATAGAAAAGGTGAAAGGAGTGAGAGTCCATTGTTGTCCAAGTCAGCAAAGAAGGTCTCCAGAGTCAGAGCTAACACACATGAGGGGTTTGTGTAAGAGTAATTCCATAAACGACAATATTCAGATAAGCGTTTAGCAAACGATAAGTCATTTCAGAAGAAGACTCAATACAACTTAATTCAAAAACGGATCTCGGTCTTACACATGGAGCTCTTGTCTGCCATTAGATCTAGGTTAATTAGAATACCTAGATGTTGTATTATATTTAAAAGGGATTTTATATCTTTTGTGGGTGATATTTAGGGCATGTTCTTTTTTTTGTCTAAAAACTCAAAAAAAAGACAATTCAAGTTTTAACTTTATTTAAATTCACGTTCTTTTAAGTTTCAACTTTATTCAATTTTACTCAACTTTATTCAATTCTAACTTCAACTCAAGTTATAACTCAAATTCAACTAAAAAATTACACTCAAATTACACTTCAAAAGAACAACCCTTAGTTTTCTTGACTTGGAAAGAGAGAAGCTTTGTAGACCATCAAGCTTGTAGAGAAAGAAAGTGTTAGAGAGTGTTTAGGTTCCAAGAAAATCTAGGTAGAACGAGGTATTTTATTTCCCACTGGGGGTTTTTTTGAGGGAAACACTTGGGTCTCCTCTCTGGGGATAAATCTTTGTAATTGGGTTAGAGTTTCTTTGTGATTCGTAAGTTATGAGGGTGTAAATTCTTCTTTGATAATGAAATTGAGCTTTTTTGGGATAGCTCAACGGGGACGTAGGACAATTTTGTCCAAACCTCAATGAAACAAATCCTTTGTATTCTTATTTGTTTGAATTCTGAGATTTAGGGTTTTGAATCTGGTGTTGGCAATCCGCTAACAGTGGTATTAGCTTCTAAAGTCTTGCTTGAGGGGGTCATAACCCCCAGGGCCAAATATGATTATCATTTAAGCCTCGTTCGTTTTGCGGATTCGAGTTTTCAACTTGAGCTAAGATGTGACATGTTATAAGAGCTTTTAAATGTATCAAAAAAAGTTAGATGTGATATTTTTTAAGAGCTTTTAACTGTAAAAACTTAGAATTAAAACCTGAAATCGGTAAAATAAACGAGACCTTAGTCTTCTTTTCTATTCTAATGCTTGTTTGAGGGGTTTGGCCCATAATAATTGTGAAACTTTCTTTTTAGATCAAAGTCTTTTTTGCTGTTTTCTTTCTGGTTGGAGGTTGGTGTTCGCGTGTGTTATATTCTAAAGTGGGTCTAATTTCTTTCTCTCTTGCTCTTCTTGTTCGTATTGGTGAGGGCAATGGACAGGCGAGCAACATTAATGGAGTAAAAATGATGTGGTGGTAAACTTGTAAATACGGTGCAAAGGAGTAACTTATTATTTCAGTTGTATAGTCATTGGTAAGAGTGAAGGGGCACTTGTCAACTGACTAAATGTTTTGTAATTATTAGCTTGTATAGCCCAAAAAAAAAAAAAAAAAAAAAAAAAAAAAAAAGCAAAGAAAGCAATGAGCGCAGCGAGCCGACAACACCTCCCAATGAAAGAAAAAGGAAAAACGTGTTGAAAAACTCACAAAAACAAAATGACAAGCAATAACAAAAGACTTTTGAAAAGAATAAGAAAAGAAAAGAAACCTGATGCAAAAGTGGAATCGAAATGGAAGACTGAGAACACGTTAAATGCCCTTTGAAGTTTTTATACGTTTAAGATTAAATAAAATTAGTATTTTAGTGTTATTCACGTACGTTCTTCATTCAATCACTTGTTCGAGCTTAATTTCTTGTTCGAAGATGTTAAATTAGTGTTTAACGAGATTTTGCTCAAATATATTTTCTTTTGATAATTTATAGTAAGCATATATGCTTCCGTTTAGAATGAGCTCTGATTTATTATTATTTTCTTGGTTGTTAACAACTTAACATTGGCAATTAGTTGACTTTGAACTATTTGCTGGTCAGTCTTCCACTTTGGGAATATTTATCTAAAGTCTTCCATTTTGGCATTATGTCTGTAAGTCGTGTGTCTGAAAGCCAACGACAAAATATAGTGAAGCTTCCTAGCTACTCGTCTTGTCACATTGTTGTGTGTATTAAGTGCATGAATCGCCTTAAGTAATAAAGTGTGAATAAGAGTGTCGATCTTAAAAAAAATGTGTTTAATTTTCGTTAATTACCAAAGTTGATCGACTCTAAGATTATTTAAACGACCGTAATAAGTAAGGAACAAAGGAAAGTAATAAAAATAATAACTAAAAGAAATAACTAAATAATAAAAGTACAATTTGGAGAAGATGATCAAAAGGAACTCTGATGATAATAAAGTTGGTAGGAGCTTTGATCTCTCTCTACTAAACTATGTTGATATCCAATTTGTAGGCTCGCCAATTTATCTCACTCTCATTAGTCTAGGTTTTCTAAAATAATTTCACTCTCTCTCTTGAGTGCTGATTAAAATAGTATGCAAAACCAATTAAGCAATATCCCTATTAACCTAACCGAATCAAACATCCATCAAGCAAACCTAATCTTGACTGGCCGAATTAATCGGCCTCCCGAACTCAATTAACTCTAAGCTGTGTTTCCTAAATCTCAACATGTGAAAGTAACTCTCTCGAGTCTAAATCTGCACATGTATATCTCTAATTTATGAAAACACAAATTAGAGCAATTAACATAGACAAACACAAATGAATTGAAGTGAAAATCACATTAACAAACACTTAGAATATTCAAAGTATAGCAACATTAAAACTACATAATTAATCCCCTAGCTCTAAGAGTTTGTAACAAGACATCAAGAATCTCAAATCAAAACGCATAAAAAACTAAAACCAAATCCATAATCAATCACAAATCTCCCAAAATAACACAAACTCAAAGCTAAAATATATATATATATATATATATAGAGAGAGAGAGAGAGAGAGAGAGAGAGAGAGAGAGAGAGAGAGAGAGAGAGAGAGAGAGAGAGAGAGCAAAACGTGAAAGAAGAATGAGAAAGGGAGAGAGAGCAAAATGTGAAAGAAGAATGAGAGAGAGAAAATGAGGTGGGGGTTATACAACACAGTGACTTATGTGAGTTTACAGAATGTGATAATTTTGAGAGACAGAGAGTTGACCTTGCTTAGATCCAGCACGTTAGTGTAAAGAAATTCCCCGTCCCAGAAAGTCCAATTTGTAGGCTTGGAGATCTATGTGGGATCTGAAAAATATTTTCTGACTTTTTGCTCATATTGGAGGAGACTTTGTATAACTGTGGAGTCTAGACTACGTAGAATGCTACTCGTTTTGTTACTATATATTAGCACCTAGCTTTACAGAATAGCATAACAGCTTTATCAAACTAAACTATAACAAAAGTCCTATTTCCCCGTCTGTGAAAATTTGTTCCACCATGGATAATTATAAGAAGGTCCAACCAACTTTTCTGCTTCTTGTTCTCATCCAATGCCTATTTCTCAAAAACCATATGTCCATTGGAGCTGGTGATACTATCTCGGCGAACCAATCCCTCTCCGGAGACCAAACCATTGTCTCTGCAGGACGGGGACTCTTCGAACTGGGATTCTGTAGACCAGGTAATTCTTCAAACTACTACTTAGGCATGTGGTACAAAGAAGTTACACAAACCATAGTTTGGGTGGCAAATAGAGAAAAACCTGTCAAGGATAGATTTTCTTCAGAAGTGAGAATATCTAATGGCAATTTAGTTCTCTTCAATGAGTCCAAACTCCCAATTTGGTCCACAAATGTGAGCTCCAGTAGTTCACAGTCAACAGTAGCCGTTCTTTTAGACAATGGAAACCTTGTCTTAAAAGATGAATCTAATTTGTCAAAACCAATATTGTGGGAAAGTTTTGATTATCTAACTGATACGTGGCTACCGGGGAGTAAACTCGGATACAACAAAAAGACCCAACGTAAGTACATTATAACTTCATGGAAGAATTTAGAGGATCCATCACCGGGCCTCTTCTCTTTGGTGCCAGTTCTAGGTGATAACTCTTTTGTGATCCTGCGAAATAAGTCTAGGATCCTATGGAGCACTGGAGCTTGGGATGAAAGCACTAAATCTTTCATCTTCATCCCTCAGATGATAAATTCTCCTTACTTTAACTTCACCTTTGTTTCAAATGATGATGAGGTCTATATAACCTATTCTAATCTTACAGCAACAAGGACAAGTATCTACTCTCTCAATAACACTAGCACAGGATTAGCTAGATTTGTGATGGATGTTTCGGGTCAGATTAAGGAACAAGTACTAGATTTTTATAAGCATTGGGATATATTTTGGTCTCAACCAAAAGAACAATGTAAAGTCTGCTTTTTTGTGGGGCCTATGGAAGCTGCAATGAGAAGTCGGAGCTCTTCTGTCAGTGTCTAAGGGGGGTTCGAACCAAAGTCGCAGATTGATTGGAATTTGAAGGAGTACTCTGGCGGGTGCATCAGAAAAACCAAGCTTCAGTGTGGGAACAGTAGTATTGATCGTGCAAATGGTGGGGAGACAAGTTCGAAGAAATTTCAAGCGTGTTGTTGCCTGAAAATAAACAATCTGAGCAAGTGGAGAATATCAAAGCTTGTGAATCGTTCTGCCTCAGCAGCTGCTCTTGCATTGCTTATTCTTACGACAACACAAGATGTTCAATTTGGAAGGGAGATCTCATAGATCTTCAACAGCTTGGAGCCGATGACGCAAGGGGAAGGAGTCTCTACATTCGTTTAGCCGCTTCGGAGTTTCAAAGTACTAAAAAGGGAAAGGGGCTAATCGTTGGTGTTGTGGTTGGCTCAATTGTTGGGTCAGTAATTTTACTAGCACTAATTCTGTTTTTAGTATTAAGGAGAAGGAAGATAGTTTGCACGAGAAAAGGAATGGAGGGCTCGTTGATTGCATTTGGATTCAGAGATTTGCAAAATGCAACGAAGAACTTTTCAGAGAAACTTGGTGGAGGAGGATTTGGTTCAGTCTTCAAGGGGATATTGCCCGACTCTACTATGATTGCTGTGAAGAAGCTTGAAAGTGTTGGGCAAGGAGAGAAGCAATTTCGAGCAGAAGTTAGCACAATTGGGACAATCCAGCATGTTAATCTCGTCCGACTTCGCGGGTTCTGCTCTCATGAGACTGAAAAGCTGTTGGTCTATGATCTCATGTCCAACGGCTCTTTAGCTTCTCACCTTTTCGATCACAACAATTCGAATGTCTTGGATTGGAAAAGAAGGTACCAAATTGCTCTGGGAACAACAAGAGGGTTGGTTTATCTGCATGAGAAGTGCAGAGATTGCATCATACACTGCGACATCAAGCCCGAAAATGTTCTCTTAGATGAAGACTTTTGTCCTAAAGTTGCAGATTTCGGGTTAGCCAAACTTGTTGGAAGGATTTCAGCCGGTTCTTACAACCATGAGAGGGACAAGAGGTTATCTTGCACGGAGTGGATCACTGGAGTGGCAATAACATCCAAAGCAGATGTCTACAGTTTTGGAATGATGCTTTTTGAGCTCGTATCGGGGAGGAGGAACTCAGAGCAAACAGAAATAAATGGAAAATTAAGGTACTTCCCAAGTATGGCTATAAGCGTTGTTGTCGAAGGAGGCGATGTGCTTCGCCTATTAGATGAAAGGCTTGAAGGTAATGCAAATGCAGAAGAGATTGAGAGAGTGTGTAAAGTTGCTTGTTGGTGCATCCAAGATGACGAAGCTCATAGGCCATCCATGAGTCAAGTAGTTCAAATGCTTGAGGGAATTGTGGACGTGAGCCTACCTCCAATTCCGCGATGTCTCCACATTTTCGATGACGATGGGGAGAATGTGATTTTCTTTGCGGAGTAATTGCCAAGACAGGAGCGCAACATGTTGTTGCTTTTAGTCGAAAAGAAAAGTGACCATGTTTTTCTTTTTCCTTTTGATTTTGTTTTATGCTCTGCTTTTTCTTTCAAAGCTTTGTAAGCCAATTTCCCAGTTTTCATGTTTAATTTGCTTTTGTTGTAATAAGATTGGCAGCTTCAAATGAAGAGCCTTGTTTCCATAAGTATTGTTATGAAAAAGCTAATCTCACGTCTTTCTTGTTTTTGATTTTGGTTTATGCTCTCTAGTTTTTGTTCTATAGGCTTATAAGCCAATTGTGCAGTCTTCATAAATGACTTGGTTTGCTTTTGAAGAAGTAAGGTTGACTGGTTTTATTTGAGTGATGACTAGATCCCCAATTCTTTGCCTAAAAGTAAAAGTGACGAAGACTTTTTGTTCTTCATTGTTAGTTTTATACAACAAATATCAACATCAGTAGCAGTCTTAAAACGCTATTAATCACTAACAATAGCGCTTTTTAGAGTGCTAGGACAGCAAGCGCTATTATAGGTCCTAAGAAAACATAGCGTTTCAAGAAAATTATAAAAAGCGCTATAAATTGTAGTATTATAGCGTTTAAGACAAGTTATTTTCATCCTCTTACAGCTCTTTATTATATGGCTACGATACAAATTAATAATTTTTTTTCCTTATTATGTTTATATTATTGTAACTTTTTAAAATTATTATTGATATCCTTTTGAATTCATTTAAATAAATAGCAATTCTGAGATATGTGATATATCTAAATAGGAACATTCAAATTAAAACATAAAAACATTCAACATATCAATTGTTATCAGTATCTACCAAATTGGCAAAAAGATTACATTTACAACAAAATTCATACAATGTCCAAAACCTTAACATTCAAAACAAAAGAAAATAAAGGAATAGCTGGAGATATCAAAGTATCCAAAACGTCTAAGTGCAATGGTGAAGTAAATCCTTCCATCTTGACAAAATACTTCAACAAAAAAGTCATCTCCACTGTTTAATATGTAAGAAAGTGATCCACTATCAAAACAATAATCAAACTCAACTAAAACTGCTACCATTTAACCTGTAAATAAAGCAATGACTAGTTACACCATTCACAATTACATAGCCACATCCACATGTTTTGCAGTGAGTTAGAGGAAACATGGCTTCAATGATGCATTAGGTAAAAATTTAATGGCAAACTTGTAAGACAGAGAATATCTTACATGTATTGGTATGTAGATAGTTGGAGAAAGCATGAGTCTTCATTTCCTACATTTAAACCTGAAGAGAAAAAAACTTGCTATCACAATCATATAAGCAAAAGATATATTATTTACTTAACCAAGATGAAATTTGTAGAGATATCAAAGCATCCAAAACATCTAGCCAAATGAAATGGTTAAGTAAATAATCCATCTTCACAAAATGCTCCAACAAAAAATTTAACTCTACCAGCAAGGCAACTATTGACTTGTCACAAAATTAATCCAGCAGAACAACTTTTACTATAAAAGTAGAAACTTGTGAGCAAGAGCAGTTTGGTTTCTCAGGACACTAACAACAAGTGCCTACGAGTTAACTCATATTTCATCTTGATTGCCAAATAACAGCACAATTAAAATTCTAATGTCCAAAGTATGTCACATTTTCAGTAATTGACACACAATCATGAGAGTCAGAGATAAGGGAATACTAACCTTTGAGAAGCTACGTCAAAATCTTTGAGAAATTACACTAAAGATTATAGATGTTTCACAGCTACACCTAAAACAACAAATAAGACAAGGCACTACGACACCAATTCAAACATGTGTGGCAAAATAAGCAAACATGAATTACTCACTTTCACGAGTCCAGATTCCAAAGATCATATATACATCCCTATGGGTGTATTTTATGGACGTGACCCAAACATGAATTACTCAGTTTCTTCAATCCAATGATCAAAATTTATCCTGCCTTTCTCATACCGTGGAAGGACTTCAGCCAACAGTCTAACCATTCTTCTCCAAAATTTAGAGCAACTACAATTTAGAGTAAACAAAAATAACACCCAAAATTCGAAGAGGTCATAATTCTCATCAAATAATGTACTTATAAAAACTCACCCAATACAATAAACACTCTGAAAATCCAAATGACCCTCTCGAAGCACATTATACAGTAGCTCTTGCTCCCTTGCTCCTCGGAGTCGCTTGTGTACCTATTGAAAAACTAATCATTCAAACAATTAGAACCACAATAAACAATTAAAAAAACATCACTAAAAACTTATGAAAACAAAACGGAAAAAACAAAACAGAAACATCCGTGGCTCTGTGTAGTAGTCAGAGCGCCGGAGCTTCGGCATTAGAGCCTCAATGTCTGCGCCATGCTCATACACAATAGCAGCCTCGCCAGCTCTATGCCCACTTAGGGTCATATAAGAATTCCCCCTTCTGAATTGGTATGGTCATCATGAATTTCATTAGATTTCCGGTTCACTTTGACAAGATTGACTTTCTCCTAAACAAGACCATCTTCACATGAATCTTCTACAACAATAAACAGAATTCAATTGGATATTAGCTGAGCACTTCAGAAGATTAACAAAAGAGAACAACATTGGTTTTTTTTTTCATAAAAAAAAACAAAAAAAAAACCAAAAAAAAAAAACCAAAAAGAGAGAGAGCACACAAAAGACAAGAACAAAACAAAAGAAGGAACCAGCGACCACTAATCAATCGTCCATTAGCCTCCAAACACTCAATCAACTACAGAAGCATATATGATAAACACATCATTTGTTTCTAATCACCATACCCAGAAATTTGATAAACACTTGTTAATAATAGCAGACAACACCAAACACTCAATCAACTACAAAAGCATATATGTTCAAACCGAAGGTACCAAACTAGAAAGAGCTACATAAATAATAGAATCAATATTGTTGGAGTACGTGTTTCCGCTTAAAGTTGAGGTTGATATTAAGATCATTTGTCATTACTAACCTAAGCAATGGCGATAACAATACCAGAAGTAATCCACATAAACTTTCAAATGGAGAAAGGTAAAAGTGTTCCAAGAACTATATCTAGTGTTTGTAATTTATGTCATTCTAACTTTTTCTATTTCTTTGAAGAACCAAGGGCCGAAAGAACCATAAACAAAACTTGGTTGTTAAAAATGCCAGCAAAAATGTAATTTACTGGACAACAAGACCATAAATAAAAGTTATATACGTACAAATTCCCAAACAAGCCCATTGCACCACCAGTTGTATTGGCTACCAAAGGAAGAAAAATATACAAGTCAGCAAAATCAAAACGTTAAGAATGTACAATCGAACAATAATATAGTACACTTAACTCACCTGGTTGAGGCTGGGGAAAAGCACTAAACCCGAGAGAGCTAGTTGTCTGAATAGGCTGAACTGCTGAAAATGGTGAAGGAAAAGATGGCTGCAAGTAGAAACAAAAAACTTACAGAACCAAAAGACAAATAGCAAGAATTCCCAAAACTAGTTATAAGCACCACAATAATACTATGGTTGAAGAGGTACCAAACGGTGGAATAAAATTACAGAACCAAAAGAGTGGAAAAAACCCCAAAGAAACATAACATAACTTGGTGTCTTTGAGGATATCAATGATGTGGATTTTCTTCTACAAATTTGTCAAAACCAAAACTTTTGTGACCTAGAGATTGCGAGCTTTCTTCTACAACTAAGGAATTTCAAAGAGAAACAAAAATCAGTCGTTTCCCATTATAGGAACAAGAATCAAGACCAAAAGCATCATATTTTCATAAACAAGAAAGCCAACCTGATCAAGAGTCCAGACAAGATGTGGCTGAAACTTTGTCTCAAATGTAAATGGCCCAACCACCATTACAAAAGAAAGTGCAGATCCATAAGTATTATGTCATTCGCAATCAGACACTCAGGACCAAGATAAGACCTTGAATTTGATAAGATTCAAACAATAAACCCCCTTGGCATTCTCCAAATAGGAAACCCAATCAAGCTATCCAATCACATATGAAAACAAGCATAATCCCCTTTTGACTTCAAAATGATTCTGAGGAATATGATCAACAATATTAGCTAGCCCTAAAATATGAAAAATAAAGAAAAGATTTCTAGACTTCATCACTCAACACACTCGGATTGCCTAACAAGCAAACAAACTCACTAAAAGGTTTGAAATTACAACAGGAAAAATTTTAAAACAAAAAAAAGGGACCCTTTTAATTAACGGTGTCAAAATCTGGTGGGGTCTACCTAAAAAAATCTAAAAATTTATAAACCTTGTTGAACAATCAATCAATCAGTTGATAATAAACAAAACCAAACAACTAAGAATCGAGCATTATCACCATATTCTTCACAATTTTGAATCAAATGGAAATACCCAGATCAGATCAAGCAAAAGAGAAAAAAGGGGATAAATTATATATCAAAACGAATTTAAAACTAACCTGAAGGTAATCTGGCGAGGTTAGAGGTAAGCGTTGTTTGTTGACTCTGCTTTAGATCATCGCTTCGCTTATCAAGATTCAGTTTCTCCTCCTCCTTCGAATCGAAACACGAAAAGCAACCACACAACACAACATAACACAACAATGAGTTTTCGTCAGTTGTAATTCTTGTTTCGGAACAAAAGCAGAGAAGTAATTTTGCAATAATAACAATAACCCTTTGTGTCATGAGGAAAAAAAGGAAACAAAATCTGATAAAAAGAAGGAATCTGTAGAGATAGGGGACCAATATAATTTGTAAATCTAGCGTCTATTTTTTTCCTCATGCAAAATGTGGGGAAAATGTATGTAAAAACAATGAAACCAATTCGAATCTGTGGTAATTTTTCAAAACACATGCAAAATCTGAGAACTAAGAAGAGCTCAACGGGAAAATTTGACGAATCTCCAGAAACTTAATACTGACCATCAAAGCTCTTAACAGTCTTGACAATTTTGGAGGCACAGCCCTCGCAGTGCATATCGACCTTCAAGACCACAATGAGAGTTATCTTCCTTCTTCTTCTCTCCTCCATCGCGGTTCTTCTTCTTCTCGTCGCGGTTCTTCTTTTGCACCCACACACCAAAACGCCATTAAAGTCAACAAAGCCATAAGAGAGAGAGAGAGAGAGAGAGAGAGAGAGAGAGAGAGAGAGAGAGAGAGAGAGAATTCAAAAGACTTACCTCGCCCATAGTGATTAGTGAGTCGATGACTTGGGTAACCGAGCTTCGCGTAGGAGCATAGCTTAACGTGCCTTCGATCTGCCTTCCACGACCCAGTCTATTTTAAAATCACATCGAGGCCAGAATCAGAGCATATCCTTCTGGTCAAGCAAAGCAAATCAATTTGGACATCAGAGCATAACGGGGAAATTTTGAAATTTGGGGGAAAGAGAGGAATGAGTGAGGAGGAATCGAGTGAGTTTTCTTTTTCCTTGGCCGGGTAAACGCCTCTTTGTTTGAATTTGTTCCTTGTTTGTATGGGACTTGGAAAGACTAGTACAAACAGCCAAAAAAGAACACCCACACACAAGGAGAGGACTGAGCGGGAAATATGAATTAGGGGAAAATATTTTCACTACCTGCCCAACTTATTTCTAATGTGTGTATTTATATATATATTTAAATATATAAAAAACAAATCCGCTAAAATTTTCATCAAATTAATATATAATATAATATATGATAACTGTTTTAAAACGTTATTATATATAAAAAACATAACGTTTTTTTTAAAAAAGCTATAACTAACCGCTATTAAAGGACAATTCTGTTGTAGTGATCCTTTTATGACTACTTGTTTAGTTGTTTGTGAGCTTGGAAAATAATGGCATAGTTCATATAGAAAATCAAAGGTTTGATTAGGTCGATTTAACTGGCCTAATTCAAATCGAAGTATATTAAATTAAGGATTGTTTACAATTTAAATTCAAATGAAAATCAAATCTAGGGAACTTACTAGATAAGTACAAAAATAAATAGATGCACTAATTTATTTTCTCCTATATTGTTTTGTGGTTGTAAGATAATTGTTGGTAGTGTTAATGCTGAAATCTCTCAGCAAAAAAAAAAAAAAAAAAAAATCTCTCAGCAAAAAAAAAAAAAAAAAAAGTGATGAATGTCAGTATTGTGTTCAATCGAAAACCAAAAGCATAGTATTTGTAATTTTTTTTCATATGCTATATGTACATTAAATATATATATTTTTTATAAATTTAATATATATTTTCATGGATAAGGTTCAACGAGGAGAATAAGTTAACGAAAGAAAAAGTGAAACATACTCAAATTGTGAAACTATAATGCTGCGAAAATAACACTTGCCAAATCAAGAACACCGGGAAAATTGACAATAAATATAACGACCCTCGTGGATCAAGTTACAGCTTATTTTAACTTTCAAACATTTACCTCTTAAAGAATGTGAAAAATAGTTAAGCTTGAAACACTTTACTTTGAATGATTTAAGAAGTCTAGTTTTTTTTTTTTTTTTTTTTTTTAACATATTATCTTTAAAATTTTTAAACTTCCTCAAAGAAAAATAAAATAACCTTTCGGTTCAAGTTAATTATTAAAATCTATACCGTAAAATAAACTTAAAAAAAAGTCTAAAATATTCTTCAAATCAAAACCACCATAAACCAAAGTTCCAAAACAATAAAAATAAAAATAAAAACTAAAAACTTTGTTTAACATTAAACACTTTCATCCTATGATTGTTTCTCCCGTTTTCCTATCACGCATAGCTCGCATCTGCTCTAATATTCTCCATGGTTACATCTTACCCTTTAGATTATCTACAACATGGAAGAATTTATATAAGCAAGGACTTAGTAAGACACTTAATTCTCACAAATTTAAATGAACATTTTTATTCATCAACAATAAACATTATCATGAGAATAGTTATTTTTGAACAGTTTAAACTTTAAAATCCATCATATATTGGGCTCGACATTGTACCATCATAGCACACTAGCCACGGAAAGTATGGGGTAGCAAATCCCATACTAACCGTGGCAATAAGACCGCTCACCGGTCACCATCAAGGGTGTATAACGCCATTTAAAAATATAAAAATACATATATACATTTTTCTTCAAAACGTCATCATATGAAATATTAAAGGTCTCATAACATCGTCATAAATATCAAAATCATATACTTCTCAATTCTTCAATTCATGTTGCAGGTGAGAGTGTACTTACATAAATGCCTCACTTAACCTTTTTAAATGTTTCAACGGTGACGCGACGAATGAGGTCCTTGTGTGCTCACTTCTAAAACCGTTCATGCCATAAATCATAAATATAATAAAATTAAAAAACATTAATTCATCAAATCCATCAATCATATTAAATCAGCACCTAAAAGGCCAATTCCATCATTTAATAACATCAAGACACAAAAATCCTAGTAATTACACAAAATTTTCAAATCTTACAAAAACTGGCAGCCTGGCCTTTATCTCTTTAAAAGTTCATAACGAATAATAGAAAACGTAAAACGACCTGAAACTGATGCCAAATGAAAATAGACATCAAGATCTTTCCAACGACACCTTAGTTGTTAACAACGGAGTTCGTTTGTTCCCTTAAACATTGTTTTAAACAAAAATCATACTAGCTGGAAAATTCCAGCACAGTAAACTCCGAGAATACCAAAATAAATTCATTAAAGATAAATTCAATTTCAACCATATGTATACTTTAACCAGCCCTAAGACATGTTCCTAAAACATTCAAATTATACATTCTATAAAAATTCTCATGGCAAAGCGAACTAGAAACATCAATATGACCATCAAAATTCACATATCTTGCGACCTGAATCCAAAAACAATATGCTAACTTTTGTTTCTATGAAATCACAATTTAATTATAACATAAAAAGCAAACAACAATATAAGAAAATAACATAATTCCTAACATGCCTCTTTAGAATTTATCAAATTATGAAGACACCAAAACCACCCAAAACAATAACCGTGTCACACATGATTATCCCAAAATAAAACATACGGCCATGAACATTAACACCTCACCTAAATCACATATATCATTCCTTAATCTTCAACCAAAGAAATTTATTCATTATGTCTTTAAACCAACACCCAACACCAAAGGAAAACACCTAATAACCATGAATACTAAATTAGAGATGGAACATACCTTGAAATCTTCTTGATTGTGGCTTAGAAGAACCAAAGGTTTACAAAAAGGGGTTAAAATAATGGAGGTTTGATGGCTGGTCTTAGAGGTTCTCTATTGTGGTGTTCTTGGACGTGAAAGAAAGAAGAAGAAAGAGAGGAAGAGAGAGTAAGAGCATGAAAATGTTTATTCGCTCATAAATCATATAAAATTAAAAGGGATTAATGTGATATAAATTGGGGATTAATTTTGTGATTAAATCACCCCTTAACAGCTGGGGGAATGGCTATCATTAGGGTGTAAAATCGTGTGCAAGGCAAATAAACGAGTTACATCAACTTCTAGAATTTCCATTCTTGTTCGCGTGCAGTAACCTGGTCGGAGACAGCTGGCTATCCAGATGGTATACTGGCCACATCTTCTTACTCCGATGTCCGATTTGCACAAATGAGAAGGCGTTGGAAAGCATATGAAAAGCTCAACAACTTTGTATATACTAATGAAATAATTTAAGAATTTTAAAGGTCCAAAATAGAGCTAGAAATTAACGTCATGAAAATGGTTCTTTTATCTAAAAAGAAAAATCAAGGAAAAAGTTAGAATTTTCCTAATACACTTAATTCCATGCATTATAACATGAAGTACATCATATCATGAACATATATTAATTTATCAAATCATTGAAAAAAAGAACATATATATATATATAATTTCTATAAAGTGGCATGAACTTGTTCTTAGCATCTCGAGTCCTCGTCGTGTTCACCTGTAAAATATAACTCAACATAATGTTAGAATTAACTGATTATAATACTATAACATTATTCAAGTTAATTTCTAACGTCTATTTTCAGGAATTCTGTCAGTTAAAAGAATGGGTGTTACAATAAAGATAAGAATGTTGAAAACAACATCTTTAAATAAGCAATGATGAAAAAGAAATAAAAAGAGAAAATTAGTAAACTCACTATTTGAAGACATTATTTTAAGAACTGACCTTTCACTCTTGATTATATCCTTTTGACTAATATTGCTCTTTGACTAAAGGGTATCAATAGAGGGTAAAAATTCAAGACCTCTGTATTCTAGGACAATGAAGATAGATTTTAAACATGAAATTCAGAAAACGATAATTTTTTTTTTTTTTTTAAATGTATGAGTAAAACGAAAGAAAAAACTCACAATCTAGTGAATGAGTAGACGATAATATTGGACAACAAAAGCAAACGACTATGAATAATAAGCAATGTGTTAAGTAAACGACAGCGCGGTAAAGATGACGCTAACATAGGAATACGATAGGATCCAAAAGAAACAAAAGGCAAGGTTCATAAACTACCCTATAATTTTGATTATATAATAATTTTTTTATTTTATAAATAATTAAATTTTTTTTTTTTTTTACAAAACTCACATTAAAAAATTAAAATTATTAACTTAAACGCGTTAAATAAATGTACCAAAAGGTATAGAGATGTATAAATATGAAATGACAAGGAAAGTATAGACAACAAGAATCTGGAAAACAAAACATTGAAAAATTAACTAAAAACAGTACCAAAAAAAAAAAGCAATAAATTGGAAACGACAAAAAGGCAGAAACCGACAATGAAAAATACACGATTACATATTAGAACCGATAAGAGAATTTGAAAATGCGTAGGAAAAATAAAGGAAGAAAGAGAGAAATAGGTTAAGATTTGAGATGAATTAAAATTAATAGGTTAATAGTTTATATAAGTTAATAAATATGTTAAATTATTATTTTTATTCATAATTTGTCTAGTTATGAACTATAATTTAATAAGTTATTATTCATAATTGTCTATAATTTGTCGGATTATGAATAATAACTTAATAAGTTTATTTATAACTAATTTGATTATGAATCATAACTTGATAAGTTATGACCTAGTAATTTCTATAACTAAAAATTGGCCTATTTTATACTATTTCTCAAAAATAAATCACAACGAGAAATCAACAAGAAATTAAAGCCTAATTCAGTTCACAGATTTGAGTTTTTAATTTAAGTTGATATGTGATTTTATGTGAGAATTTTTTATTGTAATAGAAAAAATTAGATGTGACTTTTTGTGAGAGCTTTTAATTATAGTAAAACTGGAATTGAAAACTTAAATTAAGAAAATAAACAAGACTTAAGAAAACAAGAATAATGGAGAAAATGACAAAAATTAAAAATAGACAGTAAAAATAATAGACGTTAAATAGTAAAAAAAAAATGAGATAAATACTTTTTAAATTGCATGAATCTAAATTTTTATCTTTTATTCTTAATTAATATTTTTTTTAATTAAATAATTATATTGACTAAAAGAGTATTAATCAAGAGAAATTGGTCAAATTCTAGATTACTCTAAGATAAGTTCAAGAATTTTCTCTAAATAGTACGAAATAACAACAATGTGAAAAATACATCCACCAATAAGAAACGACAAACAATAAAAAAACAAACAGAGCATAAACGATGTTAAACGAGAAACGACAAGAATCTATATAGGAAGTAAACAAACAAAAGATAAACGACGATATATAAGAAAGGAAAAATAATTTGAAATCAATTGACAAAGGATTAAAGTTAAACGAATAGAAAAGGTGAAAGGAGTGAGAGTCCATTGTTGTCCAAGTCAGCAAAGAAGGTCTCCAGAGTCAGAGCTAACACACATGAGGCCTTTGTGTAAGAGTAATTCCATAAACGACAATATTCAGATAAGCGTTTAGCAAACGATAAGTCATTTCAGAAGAAGACTCAATACAACTTAATTCAAAAACGGATCTCGGTCTTACACATGGAGCTCTTGTCTGCCATTAGATCTAGGTTAATTAGAATACCTAGATGTTGTATTATATTTAAAAGGGATTTTATATCTTTTGTGGGTGATATTTAGGGCATGTTCTTTTGTCTAAAAAACTCAAAAAAGACAATTCAAGTTTTAACTTTATTTAAATTCACGTTCTTTTAAGTTTCAACTTTATTCAATTTTACTCAACTTTATTCAAGTTCTAACTTCAACTCAAGTTATAACTCAAATTCAATTAAAAAATTACACTCAAATTACACTTCAAAAGAACAACCCCTTAGTTTTACTGACTTGGAAAGAGAGAAGCTTTGTAGACGATCAAGCTTGTAGAGAAAGAAAGTGTTAGAGAGTGTTTAGGTTCCAAGAAAATCTAGGTAGAACGAGGTATTTTATTTCCCACTGGGTATTTTTTTGAGGGAAACACTTGGGTCTCCTCTCTGGGGATTCGTCTTTGTAATTGGGTTAGAGTTTCTTTGTGATTCGGTAAGTTATGAGGGTGTAAATTCTTCTTTGATAATGAAATTGAGCTTTTTGTGGGATAGCTCAACGGGGACGTAGGACAATTTTGTCCAAACCTCAATGAAACAAATCCTTTGTATTCTTATTTGTTTGAATTCTGAGATTTAGGGTTTTGAATCTGGTGTTGGCAATCCGCTAACAGTGGTATTAGCTTCTAAAGTCTTGCTTGAGGGGGTCATAACCCCCAGGGCCAAATATGATTATCATTTAAGCCTCGTTCGTTTTGCGGATTCGAGTTTTCAATTTGAGCTAAGATGTGACATATTATAAGAGCTTTTAAATGTATCAAAAAAAGTTAGATGTGATATTTTTTAAGAGCTTTTAACTGTAAAAACTTAGAATTAAAACCTGAAATCGGTAAAATAAACGAGACCTTAGTCTTCTTTTCTATTCTAATGCTTGTTTGAGGGGTTTGGCCCATAATAATTGTGAAACTTTCTTTTTAGATCAAAGTCTTTTTTGCTGTTTTCTTTCTGGTTGGAGGTTGGTGTTCGCGTGTGTTATATTCTAAAGTGGGTCTAATTTCTTTCTCTCTTGTTCTTCTTGTTCGTATTGGTGAGGGCAATGGACAGGCGAGCAACATTAATGGAGTAAAAATGATGTGGTGGTAGACTTGTAAATAAGGTGCAGAAGAGTAACTTGTTATTTCAGTTGTATAGTCATTGGTAAGAGTAAAGGGGCACTTGTCAACTGACTAAATGTTTTGTAATTATTAGCATGTATAGCCCAAAGAAAAAAAAGTAAAAAAAAAAAAAGCAAAGAAAGCAATGAGCGCAGCAAGCCGACAACACCTCCCAATGAAAGAAAAAGGAAAAACGTGTTGAAAAACTCACAAAAACAAAATGACAAGCAATAACAAAAGACTTTTGAAAAGAAAAGAAAAGAAAAGAAACCTGACGCAAAACTGGAATCGAAATGGAAGACTGAGACCACGTTAAATGCACTTTGAAGTTTTTATACGTTTAAGATTAAATAAAATTAGTATTTTAGTGTTATTCACGTACGTTCTTCATTCAATCACTTGTTCGAGCTTAATTTCTTGTTCGAAGATGTTAAATTAGTGTTGAACGAGATTTTGCTCAAATATATTTTCTTTTGATAATTTATAGTAAGCATATATGCTTCCGTTTAGAATGAGCTCTGATTTATTATTATTTTCTTGGTTGTTAACAACTTAACATTGGCAATTAGTTGACTTTGAACTATTTGCTGGTCAGTCTTCCACTTTGGGAATATTTATCTAAAGTCTTCCATTTTGGCATTATGTTTGTAAGTCGTGTGTCTGAAAGCCAACGACAATATAGTGAAGCTTCCTAGCTACTCGTCTTGTCACATTGTTGTGTGTATTAAGTGCATGAATCGCCTTAAGTAATAAAGTGTGAATAAGAGTGTCGATCTTAAAAAAAATGTGTTTAATTTTCGTTAATTACCGAAGTTGATCGACTCTAAGATTATTTAAACGACCGTAATAAGTAAGGAACAAAGGAAAGTAATAAAAATAATAACTAAAAGTACAATTTGGAGAAGATGATCAAAAGGAACTCTGATGATAATAAAGTTGGTAGGAGCTTTGATCTCTCTCTACTAAACTATGTTGATATCCAATTTGTAGGCTCGCCAATTTATCTCACTCTCATTAGTCTAGGTTTTCTAAAATAATTTCACTCTCTCTCTTGAGTGCTGATTAAAATAGTATGCAAAACCAATTAAGCAATATCCCTATTAACCTAACCGAATCAAACATCCATCAAGCAAACCTAATCTTGACTGGCCGAATTAATCGGCCTCCCGAACTCAATTAACTCTAAGCTGTGTTTCCTAAATCTCAACATGTGAAAGTAACTCTCTCGAGTCTAAATCTGCACATCTATATCTCTAATTTATGAAAACACAAATTAGAGCAATTAACATAGACAAACACAAATGAATTGAAGTGAAAATCACATTAACAAACACTTAGAATATTCAAAGTATAGCAACATTAAAACTACATAATTAATCCCCTAGCTCTAAGAGTTTGTAACAAGACATCAAGAATCTCAAATCAAAACGCATAAAAAACTAAAACCAAATCCATAATCAATCACAAATCTCACAAAATAACACAAACTCAGCTAAAATATATATATATATATATATAGAGAGAGAGAGAGAGAGAGAGAGAGAGAGAGAGAGAGAGCAAAACGTGAAAGACGAATGAGAAAGGGAGAGAGAGCAAAATGTGAAAGAAGAATGAGAGAGAGAAAATGAGGTGGGGGTTATACGACACAGTGACTTATGTGAGTTTACAGAATGTGATAATTTTGAGAGACAGAGAGTTGACCTTGCTTAGATCCAGCACGTTAGTGTAAAGAAATTCCCCGTCCCAGAAAGTCCAATTTGTAGGCTTGGAGATCTATGTGGGGTCTGAAAAATATTTTCTGACTTTTTGCTCATATTGGAGGAGACTTTGTATAACTGTGGAGTCTAGACTACGTAGAATGCTACTCGTTTTGTTACTATATATTAGCACCTAGCTTTACAGAATAGCATAACAGCTTTATCAAACTAAACTATAACAAAAGTCCTATTTCCCCGTCTGTGAAAATTTGTTCCACCATGGATAATTATAAGAAGGTCCAACCAACTTTTCTGCTTCTTGTTCTCATCCAATGCCTATTTCTCAAAAACCATATGTCCATTGGAGCTGGTGATACTATCTCGGCGAACCAATCCCTCTCCGGAGACCAAACCATTGTCTCTGCAGGATGGGGACTCTTCGAACTGGGATTCTGTAGACCAGGTAATTCTTCAAACTACTACTTAGGCATGTGGTACAAAGAAGTTACACAAACCATAGTTTGGGTGGCAAATAGAGAAAAACCTGTCAAGGATAGATTTTCTTCGGAAGTAAGAATCTCTAATGGCAATTTAGTTCTTTTCAATGAGTCCAAACTCCCAATTTGGTCCACAAATGTGAGCTCCAGTAGTTCACATTCAACGGTAGCCGTTCTTTTAGACAATGGAAACCTTGTCTTAAAAGGTGAATCTAATTTGTCAAAACCAATATTGTGGGAAAGTTTTGATTATCTAACTGATACGTGGCTACCGGGGAGTAAACTCGGATACAACAAAAAGACCCAACGTAAGTACATTGTAACTTCATGGAAGAATTTAGAGGATCCATCACCGGGCCTCTTCTCTTGGGAGCCAGTTCTAGGTGATAACTCTTTTGTGATCCTGCGAAATAAGTCTAGGATCCTATGGAGCACTGGAGCTTGGGATGAAAGCACTAAATCTTTCATCTTCATCCCTCAGATGATAAATTCTCCTTACTTTAACTTCACCTTTGTTTCAAATGATGATGAGGTCTATATAACCTATTCTAATCTTACAGCAACAAGGACAAGTATCTACTCTCTCAATAACACTAGCACAGGATTAGCTAGATTTGTGATGGATGTTTCGGGTCAGATGAAGGAACAAGTACTAGATTTTTCTAAGCATTGGGATATGTTTTGGTCTCAACCAAAAGAACAATGTAAAGTCTATGCTTTTTGTGGGGCCTATGGAAGCTGCAATGAGGAGTCGGAGCTCTCCTGTCAGTGTCTAAGGGGGTTCGAACCAAAGTCGCAGATTGATTGGAATTTGAAGGAGTACTCTGGCGGGTGCATCAGAAAAACCAAGCTTCAGTGTGGGAACAGTAGTATTGATCGTGCAAATGGTGGGGGAGACAAGTTCGAAGAAATTTCAAGCGTGTTGTTGCCTGAAAATAAACAATCTGAGCAAGTGGAGAATATCAAAGCTTGTGAATCGTTCTGCCTCAGCAGCTGCTCTTGCATTGCTTATTCTTACGACAACACAAGATGTTCAATTTGGAAGGGAGATCTCATAGATCTTCAACAGCTTGGAGCCGATGACGCGAGGGGAAGGAGTCTCTACATTCGTTTAGCCGCTTCGGAGTTTCAAAGTACTAAAAAGGGAAAGGGGCTAATCGTTGGTGTTGTGGTTGGCTCAATTGTTGGGTCAGTAATTTTACTAGCACTAATTCTGTTTTTAGTATTAAGGAGAAGGAAGATAGTTTGCACGAGAAAAGGAATGGAGGGCTCGTTGATTGCATTTGGATTCAGAGATTTGCAAAATGCAACGAAGAACTTTTCAGAGAAACTTGGTGGAGGAGGATTTGGTTCAGTCTTCAAGGGATATTGCCCGACTCTACTATGATTGCTGTGAAGAAGCTTGAAAGTGTTGGGCAAGGAGAGAAGCAATTTCGAGCAGAAGTTAGCACAATTGGGACAATCCAGCATGTTAATCTCGTCCGACTTGCGGGTTCTGCTCTCATGAGACCCGAAAAGCTGTTGGTCTATGATCTCATGTCCAACGGCTCTTTAGCTTCTCACCTTTTCGATCACAACAATTCGAATGTCTTGGATTGGAAAACAAGGTACCAAATTGCTCTGGGAACAACAAGAGGGTTGGTTTATCTGCATGAGAAGTGCAGAGATTGCATCATACACTGCGACATCAAGCCCGAAAATGTTCTCTTAGATGAAGACTTTTGTCCTAAAGTTGCAGATTTCGGGTTAGCCAAACTTGTTGGAAGGGATTTCAGCCGGGTTCTTACAACCATGAGAGGGACAAGAGGTTATCTTGCACCGGAGTGGATCACTGGAGTGGCAATAACATCCAAAGCAGATGTCTACAGTTTTGGAATGATGCTTTTTGAGCTCGTATCGGGCAGGAGGAACTCAGAGCAAACAGAAATAAATGGAAAATTAAGGTACTTCCCAAGTATGGCTATAAGCGTTGTTGTCGAAGGAGGCGATGTGCTTCGCCTATTAGATGAAAGGCTTGAAGATAATGCAAACGCAGAAGAGATTGAGAGAGTGTGTAAAGTTGCTTGTTGGTGCATCCAAGATGACGAAGCTCATAGGCCATCCATGAGTCAAGTAGTTCAAATGCTGGAGGGAATTGTGGACGTGAGCCTACCTCCAATTCCGCGATGTCTCCACATTTTCGATGACGATGGGGAGAATGTGATTTTCTTTGCGGAGTAATTGCCAAGACAGGAGCGCAACATGTTGTTGCTTTTAGTCGAAAAGAAAAGTGACCATGTTTTTCTTTTTCCTTTTGATTTTGTTTTATGCTCTGCTTTTTCTTTCAAAGCTTTGTAAGCCAATTTCCCAGTTTTCATGTTTAATTTGCTTTTGTTGTAATAAGATTGGCAGCTTCAAATGAAGAGCCTTGTTTCCATAAGTATTGTTATGAAAAAGCTAATCTCACGTCTTTCTTGTTTTTGATTTTGGTTTATGCTTTCTAGTTTTTGTTCTATAGGCTTATAAGCCAATTGTGCAGTCTTCATAAATGACTTGGTTTGCTTTTGAAGAAGTAAGGTTGACTGGTTTTATTTGAGTGATGACTAGATCCCCAATTCTTTGCCTAAAATTAAAAGTGACGAAGACTTTTTGTTCTTCATTGATAGTTTTATACAACAAATATCAACATCAGTAGCAGTCTTAAAACGCTATTAATCACTAACAATAGCGCTTTTTAGAGTGCTAGGACAGCAAGCGCTATTATAGGTCCTAAGAAAACATAGCGTTTTAAGAAAATTATAAAAAGCGCTATAAATTGTAGTATTATAGCGTTTAAGACAAGTTATTTTCATCCTCTTACAGCTCTTTATTATATGGCTACGATACAAATTAATAATTTTTTTCCTTGTTGTTTATATTATTGTAACTTTTTAAAATTATTATTGATATCCTTTTGAATTCATTTAAATAAATAGCAATTCTGAGATATGTGATATATTTAAATAGGAACATTCAAATTAAAACATAAAAACATTCAACATATCAATTGTTATCAGTATCTACCAAATTGGCAATAAGATTACATTTACAACAAAATTCATACAATGTCCAAAACCTTAACATTCAAAACAAAAGAAAATAAAGGAATAGCTGGAGATATCAAAGTATCCAAAACATCTAAGTGCAATGGTGAAGTAAATCCTTCCATCTTGACAAAATACTTTAACAAAAAAGTCATCTCCACTGTTTAACATGTAAGAAAGTGATCCACTATCAAAACAATAATCAAACTCAACTAAAACTGCTACCATTTAACCAGTAAATAAAGCAATGACTAGTTACACCATTCACAATTACATAGCCACATCCACATGTTTTGCAGTGAGTTAGAGGAAACATGGCTTCAATGATGCATTAGGTAAAAATTTAATGGCAAACTTGTAAGACAGAGAATATCTTACATGTATTGGTATGTAGATAGTTGGAGAAAGCATGAGTCTTCATTTCCTACATTTAAACCTGAAGAGAAAAAAACTTGCTATCACAATCATATAAGCAAAAGATATATTATTTACTTAAGCAAGATGAAATTTGTAGAGATATCAAAGCATCCAAAACATCTAGCCAAATGAAATGGTTAAGTAAATAATCCATCTTCACAAAATGCTCCAACAAAAAATTTAACTCTACCAGCAAGGCAACTATTGACTTGTCACAAAATTAATCCAGCAGAACAACTTTTACTATAAAAGTAGAAACTTGTGAGCAAGAGCACTTTGGTTTCTCAGGACACTAACAACAAGTGCCTACGAGTTAACTCATATTTCATCTTGATTGCCAAGCAACAGCACAATTAAAATTCTAATGTCCAAAGTATGTCACATTTTCAGTAATTGACATACAATCATGAGAGTCAGAGATAAAGGAATACTAACCTTTGAGAAGCTACGTCAAAATCTTTGAGAAATTACACTAAAGATTATAGATGTTTCACAGCTACACCTAAAACAACAAATAAGACAAGGCACTAGGACACCAATTCAAACATGTGTGGCAAAATAAGCAAACATGAATTACTCACTTTCACGAGTCCAGATTCCAAAGATCATATATACATCCCTATGGGTGTATTTTATGGACGTGACCCAAACATGAATTACTCAGTTTCTTCAATCCAATGATCAAAATTTATCCTGCCTTTCTCATACCGTGGAAGGACTTCAGCCAACAGTCTAACCATTCTTCTCCAAAATTTAGAGCAACTACAATTTAGAGTAAACAAAAATAACACCCAAAATTCGAAGAGATCATAATTCTCATCAAATAAGGTACTTATAAAAACTCACCCAATACAATAAACACTCTGAAAATCCAAATGACCCTCTCGAAGCACATTATACAGTAGCTCTTGCTCCCTTGCTCCACGGAGTCGCTTGTGTACCTATTGAAAAACTAATCATTCAAACAATTAGAACCACAATAAACAATTAAAAAAACATCACTAAAAACTTATGAAAACAAAACGGAAACATCCGTGGCTCTGTGTAGTAGTCAGAGCGCTGGAGCTTCGGCATTAGAGCCTCAATGTCTGCGCCATGCTCATACACAATTGCAGCCTCGCCAGCTCTATGCCCACTTAGGGTCATATAAGAATGCCCCTTCTGAATTGGTATGGTCATCATGAATTTCATTAGATTTCCGGTTCACTTTGACAAGATTGACTTTCTCCTAAACAAGACCATCTTCACATGAATCTTCTACAACAATAAACAGAATTCAATTGGATATTAGCTGAGCACTTCAGAAGATTAACAAAAGAGAACAACATTGGTTTTTTTTTTTTAAAAAAAAAAAAAAAAAAAAAAAAAAAAAAAAAAAAAAGAGAGAGAGCACACAAAAGACAAGAACAAAACAAAAGAAGGAACCAGCGACCACTAATCAATCATCCATTAGCCTCCAAACACTCAATCAACTACAGAAGCATATGATAAACACATCATTTGTTTCTAATCACCATACCCAGAAATTTGATAAACACTTGTTAATAATAGCAGACAACACCAAACACTCAATCAACTACAAAAGCATATATGTTCAAACCGAAGGTACCAAACTAGAAAGAGCTACATAAATAATAGAATCAATATTGTTGGAGTGTGTTTCCGCTTAAAGTTGAGGTTGATATTAAGATCATTTGTCATTACTAACCTAAGCAATGGCGATAACAATACCAGAAGTAATCCACATAAACTTTCAAATGGAGAAAGGTAAAAGTGTTCCAAGAACTATATCTAGTGTTTGTAATTTATGTCATTCTAACTTTTTCTGTTTCTTTGAAGAACCAAGGGCCGAAAGAACCATAAACAAAACTTGGTTGTTAAAAATGCCAGCAAAAATGTAATTTACTGGACAACAAGACCATAAATAAAAGTTATATACGTACAAATTCCCAAACAAGCCCATTGCACCACCAGTTGTATTGGCTACCAAAGGAAGAAAAATATACAAGTCAGCAAAATCAAAACGTTAAGAGTGTACAATCGAACAATAATATAGTACACTTAACTCACCTGGTTGACGCTGGGGAAAAGCACTAAACCCGAGAGAGCTAGTTGTCTGAACAGGCTGAACTGCTGAAAATGGTGAAGGAAAAGATGGCTGCAAGTAGAAACAAAAAACATACAGAACCAAAGGACAAATAGCAAGAATTCCCAAAACTAGTTATAAGCACCACAATAATACTATGGTTGAAGAGGTACCAAACGGTGGAATAAACTTACAGAACCAAAAGAGTGAAAAAAACCCCAAAGAAACATAACATAACTTGGTGTCTTTGAGGATATCAATGATGTGGATTTTCTTCTACAAATTTGTCAAAACCAAAACTTTTGTGACCTAGAGATTGCGAGCTTTCTTCTACAACTAAGGAATTTCAAAGAGAAACAAAAATCAGTCGTTTCCCATTATAGGAACAAGAATCAAGACCAAAAGCATCATATTTTCATAAACAAGAAAGCCAACCTGATCAAGAGTCCAGACAAGATGTGGCTGAAACTTTGTCTCAAATGTAAATGGCCCAACCACCATTACAAAAGAAAGTGCAGATCCATAAGTATTATGTCATTCGCAATCAGACACTCAGGACCAAGATAAGACCTTGAATTTGATAAGATTCAAACAATAAACCCCCTTGGCATTCTCCAAATAGGAAACCCAATCAAGCTATCCAATCACATATGAAAACAAGCATAATCCCCTTTTGACTTCAAAATGATTCTGAGGAATATGATCAACAATATTAGCTAGCCCTAAAATATGAAAAATAAAGAAAAGATTTCTAGACTTCATCACTCAACACACTCGGATTGCCTAACAAGCAAACAAACTCACTAAAAGGTTTGAAATTACAACAGGAAAAATTTTAAAAACAAAAAAAGGGACCCTTTTTAATTAACGGTGTCAAAATCTGGTGGGGTCTACCTAAAAAATCTAAAAATTTATAAACCTTGTTGAACAATCAATCAATCAGTTGATAATAAACAAAACCAAACAACTAAGAATCGAGCATTATCACCATATTCTTCACAATTTTGAATCAAATGGAAATACCCAGATCAGATCAAGCAAAAGAGGAAAAAAGGGGATAAATTATATATCAAAACGAATTTAAAACTAACCTGAAGGTAATCTGGCGAGGTTAGAGGTAAGCGTTGTTTGTTGACTCTGCTTTAGATCATCGCTTCGCTTATCAAGATTCAGTTTCTCCTCCTCCTTCGAATCGAAACACGAAAAGCAACCACACAACACAACATAACACAACAATGAGTTTTCGTCAGTTGTAATTCTTGTTTCGGAACAAAAGCAGAGAAGTAATTTTGCAATAATAACAATAACCCTTTGTGTCATGAGGAAAAAAAGGAAACAAAATCTGATAAAAAGAAGGAATCTACAGAGTAGGGGACCAATGTAATTTGTAAATCTAGCGTCTATTTTTTTCCTCATG
This sequence comes from Morus alba, assembly GCA_012066045.3. NCBI lineage: Eukaryota > Viridiplantae > Streptophyta > Magnoliopsida > Rosales > Moraceae > Morus > Morus alba. The sequence continues at coordinate 7,657,043 of CP050233.2, read as the reverse complement.
CAAAATGTGGGGAAAATGTATGTAAAAACAGTGAAACCAATTCGAATCTGTGGTAATTTTTCAAAACACATGCAAAATCTGAGAACTAAGAAGAGCTCAACGGGAAAATTTAACGAATCTCCAGAAACTTAATACTGACCATCAAAGCTCTTAACAGTCTTGACAATTTTGGAGGCACAGCCCTCGCAGTGCATATCGACCTTCAAGACCACAATGAGAGTTATCTTCCTTCTTCTTCTCTCCTCCATCGCGGTTCTTCTTCTTCTCGTCGCGGTTCTTCTTTTGCACCCACACACCAAAACGCCATTAAAGTCAACAAAGCCATAAGAGAGAGAAACAGAATGAGAGAGAGAGAGAGAGAGAGAGAGAGAGAGAGAGAGAGAGAGAGAGAGAGAGAGAGAGAGAGAGAGAATTCAAAAGACTTACCTCGCCCATAGTGATTAGTGAGTCGATGACTTGGGTAACCGAGTTTCGCGTAGGAGCATAGCTTAACGTGCCTTCGATCTGCCTTCCACGACCCAGTCTATTTTAAAATCACATCGAGACCGGAATCAGAGCATAGCCTTCTGGTCAAGCAAAGCAAATCAATTTGGACATCAGAGCATAACGGGGAAATTTTGAAATTTGGGGGAAAGAGAGGAATGGGTGGGGAGGAATCGAGTGAGTTTTGTTTTTCCTTGGCCGGGTAAACGCCTCTTTGTTTGAATTTGTTCCTTGTTCGTATGGGACTTGGAAAGACTAGTACAAACAGCCAAAAAAGAACACACACACACAAGGGGAGGACTGAGCGGGAAATATGAATTGGGGGAAAATATTTTCACTACCTGCCCAACTTATTTCTAATGTGTGTATTTATATATATTTAAATATATAAAAAACAAATCCGCTAAAATTTTCATCAAATTAATATATAATATAAATATATGATAACTCTTTTAAAACGCTATTATATATAAACAACATAACTTTTTTTAAAAACGCTATAAATAACCGCTATTAAAGGACAATTCTGTTGTAGTGATCCTTTTATGACTACTTGTTCAGTTGTTTGTGAGCTTGGAAAATAATGGCATAGTTCATATACAAAATCAAAGATTTGATTAGGTCGATTTACCAGGCCTAATTCAAATCGAAGTATATTAAATTAAGGATTGTTTACAATTTAAATTCAAATGAAAATCAAATCTAGGGAACTTACTAGATAAGTACAAAAATAAATAGATGCACTTATTTATTTTCTCCTATATTGTTTTGTGGTTGTAAGATAATTGTTGGTAGTGTTAATGCTGAAATCTCTCAGCAAAAAAAAATAATAATAAATAAATAAATAAATTCTCTCAAAAAAAAAAAAAAAAAAAAAAAAAAAAAAAAAGTGATGAATGTCAGTATTGTGTTCAATCGAAAACCAAAAGCATAGTATTTGTAATTTTTTTTCATATGCTGTATGTACATTAAATATATATATTTTTTTATAAATTTTAATATATATTTTCATGGATAAGGTTCAACGAGGAGAATAAGTTAACGAAAGAAAAAGTGAAACATACTCAAATTGTGAAACTATAATGCTGCGAAAATAACACTTGCCAAATCAGTAACACCAGGAAAATTGACAATAAATATAACGACCCTCATGGACTGTTACAGTTATCTTAACTTTCAAACATTTACCTCTTAAAGAATGTGAAAAATAGTTAAACTTGAAACACTTTACTTTGAATGACTTAAAGAAAAGTCTAGATTTTTTTTAACATATTATCTTTAAAATTTTTAAACTTCCTCAAAGAAAAATAAAATAACCTTTCAGTTCAAGTTAATTATTAAAATCTATACCGTAAAATAAACTTAAAAAAAAATCAAAAATATTCTTCAAATCGAAACTACCATAAACCAAAGTTTTAAAACAATAAAAATAAAAAAATAAAAAACTAAAAACTTTGTTTAACATTAAACACTTTCATCCTATGATTGTTTCTCCTGTTTTCCTATCACGCATAGCTCGCATCCGCTCTAATATTCTCCATGGCTACATCTTACCCTTTAGATTGTTTGCAACATGGAATAATTTATATAAGCAAGGACTTAGTAAGACACTTAATTCTCACAAATTTAAATGAACATTTTTATTCATCAACAATAAACATTATCATGAGAATAGTTATTTTTGAACATGTTTAAACTTTAAAATTCATCATATATTAGGCTCGATGTTGTACCATCATAGCGTGCTAGCCACGAAAAGTATGGGGTAGCAAATCCCATACTAACCGTGGCAATAAGACCACTCACCGGTCACCATCAAGGGTGTATAACGCCATTTAAAAATATAAAAATACATATATACATTTTTCTTCAAAACGTCATAATATGAAATATTAAAGGTCTCCTAACATCATCATAAATATCAAAATCATATACTTCTCAATTCTTTAATTCATGTTGCAGGTGAGAGTGTACTTACATAAATGCCTTACTTAACCTTTTTAAATGTTTCAACGGTGACACGACGAATGAGGTCCTTGTGTGCTCACTTTTAAAACCGTTCATGCCATAAATCATAAATATAATAAAATTAAAAAACATTAATTCATCAAATCCATCAATCATATTAAATCAGCACCTAAAAGGCCAATTCCATCATTTAATAACATCAAGACACAAAAATCCCAGTAATTACACAAAATTTTCAAATCTTACAAAAACTGACAGCCTGGCCTTTATCTCTTTAAAAATTCATAACGAATAATAGAAAACGTAAAATGACTTGAAACTGATGCCAAATGAAAATAGACATCAAGATCTTTCCAACGACACCTTAGTTGTTAACAACGGAGTTCGTTTGTTCCCTTAAACATTGTTTTAAACAAAAATCATACTAGCTGGAAAATTCTAGCACAGTAAACTCCGAGAATACCAAAATAAATTCATTAAAGATAAAATCAATTCCAACCATATGTATACTTTAACCAGCCCTAAGACATGTTCCTAAAACATTCAAATTATACATTCTATAAAAATTCTCATGGCAAAGCGAACTAGAAACATCAATATGACCATCAAAATTCACATATCTTGCAACCCGAATCCAAAAACAATATGCTAACTTTTGTTTCTATGAAATCACAATTTAATTATAACATAAAAAGGAAACAACAATATAAGAAAATAACATAATTCCTAACATGCCTCTTTAGAATTTATCAAATTATGAAGACACCAAAACTACCCAAAACAATAACCGTGTCACACATGATTATCCCAAAATAAAACATACCGCTATGAACATTAACACCTCACCTAAATCACATATATCATTCCTTAATCTTCAACCAAAGAAAATTATTCATTATGTCTTTAAACCAACACCCAACACCAAAGGAAAACACCTAATAACCATGAATACTAAATTAGAGATGGAACAAACCTTGAAATCTTCTTGATTGTGGCTTAGAAGAACCAAAGGTTTACAAAAAGGGGTTAATGGAGGTTTGATGGCTGGTCTTGGACGTTCTCTATTGTGGTGTTCTTGGACGTGAAAGAAAGAAGAAGAAAGAGAGGAAGAGAGAGTAAGAGCATGAAAATGTTTATTGGCTCATAAATCATATAAAATTAAAAGGGATTAATGTGATATAAATTGGGGATTAATTTGGTGATTAAATCACCCCTTAACAGCTGGGGGAATGGCTATCATTAGGGTGTAAAATCGTGTGCAAGGAAAATAAAAGAGTTAGATCAACTTCTAGAATTTCCATTCTTGTTCGCGTGCAGTAACCTGGTCGGAGACAGCTGGCTATCCGGATGGTATACTGGCCACGTCTTCTTACTCCGATGTCCGATTTGCGCAAATGAGAAGGCGTTGGAAAGCATCTGAAAAGCTCTACAACTTTATATAGACTAATGAAATAATTTAAGAATTTTAAAGGTCCAAAATAGAGCTAGAAATTAACGTCATGGAAATGGTTCTTTTGTCTAAAAAGAAAAATCAAGGAAAAAGTTAGAATTTTCCTAATACACTTAATTCCATGCATTATAACATGAAGTACATCATATCATGAACATATATTAATTTATCAAATCATTGAAAAAAGAACATATATATATATATATAATTTTTATAAAATGGCATGAACTTATTCTTAGCACCTCGAGTCCTCGTGGTGTTCACCTGTAAAATATAACTCAACATAATGTTAGAATTAACTGATTATAATACTATAACATTATTCAAGTTAATTCCTAACGTCTATTTCCAGGAATTCTGTCAGTTAGAAGAATGGGTGTTACAATAAAGATAAGAATGTTGAAAACAACATCCTTAAATAAGCAATGATGAAAAAGAAATAAAAAAGAAAATTAGTGAACTTACCATTTGAAGACATTATTTTAAGAATTAACCTTTCACTCTTGATTATATCCTTTTGACTAATATTGCTCTTTGACTAAAGGGTATCAATAAAGGGTAAAAATTCAAGACCTATGTATTCTAGGACAATGAAGATAGATTTTAAACATGAAATTCAGAAAACGATAATTTTTTTTTTTTTTTTTAAATGTACGAGTAAAACGAAAGAAAAAACTCACAATCTAGTGAATGAGTAGACGATAATATTGGACAACAAAAGCAAACGACTATGAATAATAAGCAATGTGTTACGTAAACGACAGCGCGGTAAAGATGACGCTAACATAGGAATACGATAGGATCCAAAAGAAACAAAAGGCCCATTTGGTTCATAAACTACCCTATAATTTTGATTATGTTATAAATTTTTTTATTTTATAAATAATTTGAATTTAATTTTTTTTTTTTATACAAAATTCTCATTAAAAAATTAAAATTATGTACTTAAACTCGTTAAATAAATGTACCAAAAGGTATAGAGATGTATAAATATGAAATGACAAGGAAAGTATAGACAACAAGAATCTGGAAAACAAAACATTGAAAAATGAACTAAAAACAGTACCAAAAAAAAAAAAGCAATCATAAATTCGAAACGACAAAAAGGCAGAAACCGACAATGAAAAATACACGATTACATATTAGAACCGATAAGAATTTGAAAATGCGTAGGAAAAATAAAGGAAGAAAGAGAGAAATAGGTTAAGATTTGAGATGAATTAAAATTAATAGGTTAATAGTTTACATAAGTTAATAAATAGGTTAAATTACTATTTTCGTTCATAACTTGTCTGGTTATGAACTATAATTTAACAAGTTATTGTTCATAATTGTCTATAACTTGTCTGATTATGAATAATAACTTGATAAGTTTATTTATAACTCATCTAGTTATGAATCATAACTTGACAAGTTATGACCTATTAATTTCTATAACTAAAAATTGGCCTATATACTTTCTTAAACTTTTCATATTGACCTATTTTCTACTATTTCTCAAAAATAAATGACAACGAGAAATCAACAGGAAATTAAAGCCTAATTCAGTTCGCAGATTTGAGTTTTTAATTTAAGTTGAGATGTGATTTTATGTGAGAACTTTTTACTATAATAGAAAAAAATTAGATGTGACTTTTTATGAAAGCTTTTAATTATATCAAAACTGGAATTAAAAACTTAAATTAAGAAAATGAACGAGACTTAAGAAAATAAGAATAATAGAGAAAATGACAAAAATTAAAAACACACAGTAAAAATAATAGTCGTTAAATAGTAAAAAAAAGAGATAAATTTAAATTAATTAAATTTTTATCTTTTATTCTTAATTAATATTTTTTTAGTTAAACAATTATATTAACTAAAAGAGTATTAATCAAGAGAAATTGGTCAAATTCTAGATTACTCTAAGATAAGTTCAAGAATTTTCTCTAAATAGTAAGAAATAACAACAATGTGAAAAATACATCCACCAATAAGAAACGACAAACAATAAAAAAAACAAACAGAGCATAAACGATGTTAAACGAGAAACGACAAGAATCTATATAGGAACTAAACAAACAAAAGATAAACGACGATATATAAGAAAGGAAAAATAATTTGAAATCAATTGACAAAGGATTAAAGTTAAACGACTACCTCAAATGAAGTGACAAATCCAGAACAAGAGGTCTTAGGGAAGAGAAGAATGAATGACAACCAAGGAAAAAACAGCAAAAGTGCCAAAACGACAATCAATAAGAAACGACAAGAAAGGAAAAGCGACTAGAAGGGAGGAAGCGACATTCACATTTCACGATTATAGCTAGCAGTTAAAGATAATGATGAGTTGGAAACGACAACAAATGGAAAAGCTGCTCCACAAGTAATAAACGACGGTAACTAAGAAATAGCAAGAGTGGAAAGAACTACTCGGATTTGACTTCTGAGCCTTCACAAGTACTTATTTTGGGTTTTGAAAATCCTCTCTTTTGAGGGGAGCTCCAGTGTTACTCATGTCAACAATCTAAAATTAAATTTATTTATTTATTTATTTATTTTGTTAGGAATCCTTAGTTTTGCAATGTCATGAAAAAAAAAAAAAGCAGAAAATGGGTTAAGGGCTTTACGAAAAACTGGAAATTTCTTTTCTTCTCTTTCCCTTAATAAATATAACTATATTTTTAATTTTCAATTCAAATAAAGATCTGGTATCTTCAATTGCCAAGCATGTTGGTTGTCTATCATAGTCCCACCAGTATTTCACCAATGTTGGGTCTTAATTACAAATAGTGCTCAAGATTTCTTCCTTTCTAATTATCCAAGCATAATGTTGTGGATCACTATACCTGTAGCAAGCATATTTGTTTGGTTGGAATGAACTATTTTGTTATTATTTTCTTACTGTTAGCATTGGAATTAAGTTGACTAATTTGGAACATTTGATGGCAGTCTTCCATTTTGGAAGTATCGATGAGAAAATTAGTGAAACTTCAAATTAGGTGGTCTTGTCAAATCTTTTACCAAAGTCTAATAATAATAATAATAATAATAATAATAATAAGGAGGAGGAGATTATATCGAGCTCTAGGAAAGTACCAACCCTTTATATATTTTTATTGAACAATTAGATTCAAGTTCTTAATTTTACTATAGTGTTTTCTCTTATAAAAATTTAAGTTTTACTTTTGTAATAACGTTTTCTCTCACATAAAAAGTTTGAGTTGTGAAAAGAACACACAAATAATTTAACAATGTAATGGTCGTGAGCATTTTTTTTTTAATCTTGATTCAATTAAAAGTTAAATGGATATAATTATTCAAACATGGCGGCGTGTAGACTTAATTAGAGTCTTCAGTGTTATACAAAGCTCAGGTTGATCAACTTAAAAATGCTATTCTTATTTTCTTGCTATATGCCAACTACAAGCTTTCAAAAAAATCCTATATTCAAAGTGCCAACCACTCTCCAAAAATCACTTGTCAAAAAAAAAAAAAAAAAAAACCACTCTCCAAAAATCTGTTAAACCATGGATCAGGAGAAGGCCCAACCAAGTTTCTATACCAAATTTCAACTGTAGTTATTGCTTCTTTCTATACCAAATTTTCAAACCAAAAAAAAAAAAAAAAAAAGAGAAGAAATTAAAACCAAGTCTTCGGAGGATCGGTACGAGTTGCTTTCTTTTCATTTTCTGTTTGTCCCCTCCCAAACTAAATGATAGTAAATTAAATTCAACGTCAAAATTCCAAGTTACCCTTATTTTAAAAAATTTTGTGTCGTCGTACCAAGATCCGAAAGAATTAAACATCTTCTGGAAAAGAGGTAAAAGGTGATTCTTGAATACAAAACTCAGTTTTAAAGATCATGAAATCTTCTTTCTTGAACTCTGTTGTGTCCTTATGTCTATGAAGTTATGCATGAAACAAACCAATTCATTTCTTTGGTCAAAATTGTAGTCTTTAGACTTTAAATAAATTTTATCATTTGTTTTGTTATACGACTTTGTAACCATATATAGTCTTGTCAAAAACAAAAAAAAAAAAATGTAACCATATATAGTGTGCAGTCAAATGCAAACTGCCCATTGAGCAAAAAAAAAAAAAAAAAAATGCAAATGGCCAATTTCAAAAAAGAAAAAATTGCAATTTGCAAAATCAATAATAAAGAATATATATAAGAATATATATATATATATATATATATATATATAAGAAAAACTAGTAGTTTTCAATAGTTTTTCATGGTCCCAACTACAAATTTTATCTTTTGTTCTGTACTTAGTAACCATATATGCAATGCACTCAATTGCAAATGGCCCAATTTCAAAATAATAATAATAATAATTGCAAATAAATAAATAAATAGTAAACTTTATTTAATATAAAAGAATACCACATAGCTTTAGAGAATAGCATAACAGCGTTATTAAACTAAACTGTAACAAAAGTCCTATTTCCCCGTCTGTGAAAATTTGTTCCACCATGGATAATTATAAGAAGGTCCAACCAACTTTTCTGCTTGTTTTTCTCATCCAATGCCTATTTCTCAAAAACCATATGTCCATTGGAGCTGGTGATACTATCTCGGCGAACCAATCTCTCTCCGGAGACCAAACCATTGTCTCTGCAGGACGGGGACTCTTCGAACTGGGATTCAGTAGACCAGGTAATTCTTCGAACTACTACTTGGGCATGTGGTACAACGAAGTTACACAAACCATCGTTTGGGTGGCAAATAGAGAAAAACCTGTCAAGGATAGATTTTCTTCGGAAGTAAGAATCTCTAATGGCAATTTAGTTCTCTTCAATGAGTCCAAACTCCCAATTTGGTCCACAAATGTGAGCTCCAGTAGTTCACATTCAACGGTAGCCGTTCTTTTAGACAATGGAAACCTTGTCTTAAAAGATGAATCTAATTTGTCAAAACCAATATTGTGGGAAAGTTTTGATTATCTAACTGATACGTGGCTACCGGGGAGTAAACTCGGATACAACAAAAAGACCCAACGTAAGTACATTATAACTTCATGGAAGAATTTAGAGGTTCCATCCCCGGGCCTCTTCTCTTTGGAGCCAGTCCTAGGTGATAACTCTTTTGTGATCCTGAGGAATAAGTCTAGGATCCTATGGAGCACTGGAGCTTGGGATGAAAGCACTAAATCTTTCATCTTCATCCCACAGATGATAAATTCTCCTTACTTTAACTTCACCTTTGTTTCAAATGATGATGAGGTCTATATTACCTATTCTAATCTTACAGCAACAAGGACAAGTATCTACTCTCTCAATAACACTAGCACAGGATTAGCTAGATTTGTGATGGATGTTTCGGGTCAGATTAAAGAACAAGTACTGGATTTTTATAAGCATTGGGATATATTTTGGTCTCAACCAAAAGAACAATGTAAAGTCTATGCTTTTTGCGGGGCCTATGGAAGCTGCAATGAGAGGTCGGAGCTCTTCTGTCAGTGTCTAAGGGGGTTCGAACCAAAGTCGCAGCATGATTGGAATTTGAAGGAGTACTCTGGCGGGTGCATCAGAAAAACCAAGCTTCAGTGTGGGAACAGTAGTATTGATCGTGCAAATGGTGGGGGAGACAAGTTCGAAGAAATTCCAAGCATGTTGTTGCCTGAAAATAAACAATCTGAGCAAGTGGAGAATATTAAAGCTTGTGAATCGTTCTGCCTCAGCAGCTGCTCTTGCATTGCTTATTCTTACGACAACACAAGATGTTCAATTTGGAAGGGAGATCTCTTAGATCTTCAACAGCTTGGAGCCGATGACGCGAGGGGAAGGAGTCTCTACCTTCGTTTAGCCGCTTCGGAGTTTCAAAGTACTAAAAAGGGAAAGAGGCTAATCGTTGGTGTTGTGGTTGGCTCAATTGTTGGGTCAGTAATCTTACTAGCACTAATTATGTTTTTAGTATTAAGGAGAAAGAAGATAGTTTGCACGAGAAAAGGAATGGAGGGCTCGTTGATTGCATTTGGATTCAGAGATTTGCAAAATGCAACGAGGAACTTTTCGGAGAAACTGGGTGGAGGAGGATTTGGTTCAGTCTTCAAGGGGATATTGCCCGACTCTACTATGATTGCTGTGAAGAAGCTTGAAAGTGTTGGCCAAGGAGAGAAGCAATTTCGAGCAGAAGTTAGCACAATTGGGACAATCCAGCATGTTAATCTCGTTCGACTTCGCGGGTTCTGCTCTCATGAGACTGAAAAGCTGTTGGTCTATGATCTCATGTCCAACGGCTCTTTAGCTTCTCATCTTTTTTATCACAACAATTCGAATGTCTTGGATTGGAAAACAAGGTACCAAATTGCTCTGGGAACAACAAGAGGGTTGGTTTATCTGCATGAGAAGTGTAGAGATTGCATCATACACTGCGACATCAAACCCGAAAACGTTCTCTTAGATGCAGATTTTTGTCCTAAAGTTGCAGATTTCGGGTTAGCCAAACTTGTTGGAAGGGATTTCAGCCGTGTTCTGACAACCATGAGAGGGACAAGAGGTTATCTTGCACCGGAGTGGATCACTGGAGTGGCAATAACATCCAAAGCGGATGTATACAGTTTTGGAATGATGCTTTTCGAGCTTGTATCGGGGAGGAGGAACTCAGAGCAAACAGAAATAAATGGAAAATTAAGGTACTTCCCAAGTATGGCTATAAGCGTTGTTGTCGAAGGAGGCATGTGCATAGCCTATTAGACGAAAGGCTTGAAGGTAATGCAAATGCAGAAGAGATTGAAAGAGTGTGTAAAGTTGCTTGTTGGTGCATCCAAGATGATGAAGCTCATAGGCCATCCATGAGTCAAGTAGTTCAAATGCTTGAGGGAATTGTGGACGTGAGCCTACCTCCAATTCCGCGATGTCTCCACATTTTCGATGACGATGGGGAGAATGTGATTTTCTTTGCGGAGTAATTGCCAAGACAGGAGCGCAACATGTTGTTGCTTTTAGTCAAAAAGAAAAGTGACCATGTTTTTCTTTTTCCTTTTGATTTTGTTTTATGCTCTGCTTTTTCTTTCAAAGCTTTGTAAGCCAATTTCCCATTTTTCATAAATGGGCTGTTTAATTTGCTTTTTGTTGTAATAAGATTGGCAGCTTCAAATGAAGAGCCTTGTTTCCACAAGTATTGTTATGAAAAAGCTAATCTCACGTCTTTCTTGTTTTTGATTTTGGTTTATGCTCTAGTTTTTGTTCCATTAGGCTTTTAAGCCAATTGTGCAGTCTTCATAAATGGCTTTTGTAGAAATAAGGTTGACTGGTTTTAATTGAGTGATGACTAGATCCCCAATTCTTTGCCTAAAATTAAAAGTGATCAACATTTTTTGTTCTCCATTGTTAGTTTTATCCTTTTATGACTACTTGTTCAGTTGTTTGCGAGCTTGGAAAATAATGGCATAGTTCATATACAAAATCAAAGATTTGATTATGTAACACCTTGAAGAATTAAACTGGATTAATTAAGGTAGTTGAGATTGGTTAGTGTGTCTTATCTGGATTAGTTAATTGATTATTGATTATTAAATTTTTTTTACGAGTGAATTTAAATATGTTCAAGGTATTTAAATATTCTCTGTATTTTTATTTTTACCCAGAAGTGTGTATGAACACATTTCTGAATTGTCATTTTAAATATTGGACACCTGTGTTTTCTTTCTTTTTCTTTTTCCTTTTTCCTTCCTTTTCCTTTTCCTTCTTTTCCTTTCCTACCAGTGCACCCTCACTCTCTCTCTCTCCTCACTCTCATTTTTCTCTCTCTCTCTCTCTCTCTCGGTTGCCTCTCCTCTCTCTCTCTCTCTCTCTCTCTCTCTCTCTCTCTCTCTCTCTCTCTCCCGTTTTGGTCTCAAATCAACCGGATTTCGAACCAAAGAAGAATTTGAAGAAGTTTTCAACGTCAAGAGAATGATTTGATGTAAGATTTCTGAAAAACCTCTCTTGATTCTTGGATTTTTGGATTTTAAAAACTTATTTTTTGTTCGAAATGGATTTTGAGTAAAACCATGGTAGAAATTGGAGATCTTGGGTTTTTTGGACTTGATTTAGTACCTAGAACCCATATCTAGTTGTTTTCCCTTAGAATATTTTGAATTGAAACTGAAATTGCAGGTTTTCAGATTGATTTGGTGAGTTTTACTCGCCTTGCTGATTCTACTGGTCGACCTATCTGGTCGACATGATCGCATGGCAACAGGTCAACTTGTGCGGTCGATCGGACGGTCGACCGAAGTGCACACCACCAATCAAACGGTAGTGTTGCACTGCTTTGTCACCGGTTGATCGGTGGGTTTGACCCTATTTTGCCTGAAAATGTTGTTGTGACCTCTATTTTCGAGGAGAACCCAAATTAGCTTCATTTGGGGACTTGAGATAGATGGATTAACATCTTTAATCCACAATTTGAGATTGAAAACCCTTGGAATGATTATTTGAAACATGCAATTGGATCAAGGCACACTAATAGGAAATCTTGGTGCATAATTGAGATTGAATTGCATTAGGAATGATAATTGGATCCTAAAGTGTTGTTTTGTATTAGTGCTAGTTGAGGACTCGGATTGAAAAGCTTTGAGGAAGTGAAAGCCGGAATAGAGCAACGCTAGTCACAGGTTTGGTACTTGAGAGGTAGGATTCTTTACCCTTTCCTTTGTGAGCCTAATTTTCAAAGAGTTTTGGCCTTGCAAATGTTTTAAAGAAAGGGGCTTGTTTGCAAAAGAAAAACATTTAAAACCTATGGCTTGTTGTAGTTCATGGTACCCATGGCTTGTTGTAGTACATGGGACCATGGCTTGTTGTAGTGCATGGGACCCATGGCTTGTTGTAGTTCATGGGATTTATAATGAACGATTTCAAAAAGTTTAATGAATGATTTCTTAAGATAAGGGATCTTGCGAATCGGTAAACCGGCTGATGGCCAAGATAGGATGTGAAGAGTGCATCCTTAGGGGCAGAACCCGAAACCTGGCCCGGGGGTGATATGGCTTGTGCACATGGTTGTGTAAGTAAGTTATCTTAGTATAAACTACTTGCTAATGCCTGTAATACGGTGATTTTCAGTTATATTTCCTTTGAGAAAAAGGATGTGAGGTTTCCGCTGTTGTGTTGGAACTGAATGTCTTATTTATTCACTTATCCATCTATTTATTTATTCGCTTATTCATTTACTCATTTATTTATAATTTTTATTTCAAATTATATCCTACTGGGCTTTTCGCTCACGTTTTATCTATTTTTATAAATATTAAACCCCTCCCATGTGACTCTAGGAGCGGTATGAAGTAGCTGAGTTGCGCTATAGTCGATCAAGTGAGGATTGTGTTCATCCTCTTGGATATATGTAAGAATTTTAAATTCTGTAAACTCTGATTATTGGACTTCTAGACTGTGGTTGATGTCTGTAATGTTGTTTACTTGTTTATGTATGTACAATACTGTATATCCTATGGGTGGAGCCCTGTGTGTTGTCAGAGGCTCAAGTTTTAGAACCTCTCCCCTTGTACTTTATTTCCGGTTAAATGTGGGGCTCGTTTGGGAATTTCCTTAATATTTTATTCTTTATCGCGTTTAATCCCTAATCGAGCCTCCACGTCGTTGACCCTCGGCTGTGGGGCGTGATAGAGTAGTATCAGAGCATTAGGTTAAGAATCCATAGGATTATACATACATGTGTGACATCAGGAATCCCCTAAACAATCTTGTTTCCTTTCAGTTAAAGGAGATGCCGCCATGTTGTAGATCCGTTAACCAACTGGCACCACAGAATCAAGAATTCATGGATGCCATGTATACTGCTTTCCAAGGAATGGCCACTCGAGCTTAGAATGAGTGACCTGCTGAGGATAGGAAGCAGAGTTATTTTCATGAATTTAGACGTGCGCCTATCCACACATTCAATACTGAGGGAGGACCTCAGGAGGCGGAATACTGGTTTGACTCCATAGTTAAACACTTGGACACTATAGGAGTGCCAGATGAATATTGGGTAGAATTCGCAGTGTACAAGATGGAAGGCCAAGTGAGCACTTGGTGGAAACAGGTGAGGAGAAAGCTTGATGTTGCGGAAATGACATGGGAACAATTTGAGACCATTTTCAATGAGCAATATGTTGCGTGAAAACTCGCAAGTATACGAATCGCACAAGTAATAAAGTGTACAAGAGTACAGATATCGATCCCACGAGGATTGTGTTTAGCTTTCGTTAAATACCAATATTGATTAGCTTTTAGGATTGTTTTTATATATTTTTATAACAATAACAAGAATGTAATTCTGGGCTGTAATTCAATGGTGAAAATGAGCTAGGCTTGCTAACTTTCCCTCTACTGCAAGTCTGACTAGAATGTTACCAAGAATGCTGCAGCATTATACTATCCTGTCAACAGAAACTCGTTGATGCATAAAGTTCTTCCGAATTGATTATGACTAAGGTTCCTCAAACTATTTCCAACATATTCCTATGTGAATCCAGCTCCAGGGATGCAGATTTGAGCTCTGGTTTCATTAAGTTATGTGAGGTGAATAATATATTCCTATACCATCCACTAATCAACAACTCAGAAAGTTCATTGAACAAGCATCATTCATGCTAATCCGATTAAAACTAACCCTTCCAGTATTAATCTTAATCTTGTATCCTAAAATTGATGGCCAGTCAAGAATAGAAATAGACATTAGCTCACATGAATGAACATGAATAGTAGATTAATAGCATCTCAGAAACAACTTGTCATTCTTACAATATTGGTTCCATTAGCAAACCTAGCTAAAACAAATTAGTTCATAATGAGATTTACAGAATTCAAAGCTCCAAAATAAGCCATGGCTAAATTAGTAGCTAAATACCAAAAGATAATGAAGCTAATAGAAAGAAGAAAGAGTTTCAACTGGATTTGGGATTCCTCTTTGTCCGGCCTTGCTTCCTTCAACCTCCTGCTTTCTTTCCTTCATGTCCTTGTATTCAGTTTTCTGGAGATAGGTACTCTCTATCTCCTTTTCTTTTTCTCAGCTCCCCTCCTATGCTTTTTCCTCTCTTGGTAACGTACTACCCATTCTCTCTAGAGGGAGTGCTCTCTGTATATCCTCTCTCTGTCCAGCCCCAGAATACCTCTTTTTCTATTTCCTCTTTCTCCCCTTTTTTCTCCCCCTGGCGGCTGCCTTTTGTTTTCAGAAAGCATTTCCTCTCTAGGGCAACAATAGGGCTGAGGTGTCACTTGATGATGTGCACAGTGGACCACAATGACACCTACTCAGCCAGCTCACACAGATTCCTTTTTGTCTGCTTTCTCCTGCTAGTGCGCTAACATCAGCCATCTGCCAGCTATTCCCAGAATGTCGCCCAGAATGCTGCAGCATTTTAGCCCAGCAATTTCCTACAAGGTACTCACACAGCATTAGCCAATTTTTCACCTCAATTTACTTTCAAATTACCAACTTTCACTTCAAGAGGTGCAGCAATACGGAATTAGGCCAAAGTAAATGCAACTCTATAAATCTAACTTAAAACACACAATAAACTAGAAAAATCACTCTTGGCCACATAATTTTGAGCTATAAAACCATTGGATAACTCTAATTTCTTAGAGTTATCACAATACTTCCTTCAGAGCTATAGGGATGAAAAGGCATTGGAGTTTATGTCTTTGTTGCATTGGAGTTTATGTCTTTGTTACAGGGTGACATGTCCGTGAAGGAGTATGAAGCTAAGTTTAATGACTTATCTCAGTTTGCACCATCTCTGGTGGAGTCTAAAAACCTTAGATGTCTTAAATTTCAGAAGGGCCTCAAAAACTCTATTAGGAGACCCTTGGTGTGTGACGACCCTCTCTTAGGCCGCCACTGTAACTAACTTTTTTACTTGTACTTACTGAAATTTCTTGAAATTTTACGGAACATTTTTTTTTAAGGTCCTATAATAACATAAGATACAAAATTGCTTTCTTAAATAAAATATTCAAACCTTAACATATATGTTTTTCAAAATCATAATTAACAAAACTATTCATAACATAAAGCTGATTGCGGAAATATTTGCGAGTGGTATCCATATCCCGAGCCCCACATCGTTTGTCCACTCGCCAGCAGTCCATCAGGCATTATATGCCGGTTGCTTACCCACAATGATATAAACATTCTATAATGAGCTTTCGCTCGACAAGTAGGAACTATCTCCGCAAAATAACTCAGACGTTCACATGAATAAATATGCATTAGTCAATTATGCTTAATTATGATGTCTTATCAGAATCTTATTATCTTATCTTATCTTTCTTACAGATGGGCCCGAGTGCTCACGTACCACTTGCGCGCAATCATCGAGACGTGAGGGTTTGCAAGGTCCCCCATGACACCGTGATTATAACTTGAATGCCTCCCTTGAGTCGGAGGACATCCTTATTTATTTTTTTTTCTCCCTTGTGGAGCCTGAGTTACCTCCCTTGTGGGGGCTGGTACGGCACTCAACCGAGATTACTCTTATAAGTTCCTCTTGACTTATTAAGGTGTATGCAAAATGACCTAGCATAGCATACTATATCATGTACTCGAACACATATAATTCGGGTGTACTACTTAAGTGCATGTCGTATAACATAGCATAACATTAAATGTACTCAAACATATATAGTTCATGTGTCTTTGTTTACTTTAAAATCTATTTTTATCTTTGTAGGCGAGATTCCTACTTACCTGATTTCAAAGCTGGAATCCCTTTTTCGCCTAACAGCCTAGTCTCTTACTTTCTTCTGAAAATAAACACCCATTAAGAGTGTGAGATCAACTATTATTTGCTATTCTATTTTAGCAACTTATGAAGAAAAATATAACCCTTTCCATAAGGCATATATTCCCTTTTGTTTACTAAAGGATAATAAAGATTAATTTATTAAATCTCCAAAATCTTATTTTCCTTAATTTCTTTTGTTACGATATTAAGGTCCAATTCGGCCTAGGACTTATAGATGGTATTCTAACTTTTACGCCGCTGAATTTATACTCCAACGGAGTCTCTTAAACTAATGTGGGAGTTGGACCCACATTAAATCTTCAAAATTCTACGGACCTATCGTATTGGGCTCGTAGGTGCCCGTCGGGATAATACGCTCGGTAACCCCCTATGTTCTTTAATGAAAGTATTTTTTCTTGAAAAATTCCTTTACGAATACTTTCATTAAAATGAGGTTTAATGTCATTGTGTTTTACTAAAATTCTATCTCGGGTTCTTTTATAACTTTTTTGTTGAAATCGACACTGTTTTATTTTTGTCTCGTTAAAAACTGCGCAGTTTCGGAAATCAGCGTTTTACTGTATTTTAGAGTCGGATTTCAAAATTTCATTATTCATGAAACCTTCTCATCTCGTCGAGATCTAAAATTTTTGTTTTTGGTGAAAGTTGAAATTCGGCCTCTAAAGGCCTCGTTTGGCTGAAAACTGTGGCTGCTGTTTTTCCTTAAACTGTTTTAGTCAAAAACTGTGCCGTTTCGGGAATCTGTGTTTTAGTACCTCTTAGGGTCGGATTTTGAAAATATTTTCTTCATGAAATTTCTTTATCTCATCGAAATCTAAAATTCTTGCTTTTGTGAAAAATCAAGATTCAGCCTCTAAAAGTCCCGTTTGGCTAAACTAGTGGCTGCCAGTTTTTTTTTTGAAACTGTGTTGGACAACTTATCCGTTTTTACAAAAATGACTTCAAACTTGGTCTTAGAGTAAAAATTAGGTTTTGTCATAGTACCCAAAGATGTTCAAAACATCAAGGGCTATAAGTTCAAACTTTAAAACATTGAAAATTCTCACTCTATGGCCCTCATTTTCGCGGTCCAAGTCACCGGAAATTTTTTTTCCTCTAATCCGAAAATAAGCAACTTAGATCGAGCATAAACATACCACATCAAGCTAACCTCCAAACTCACAAAACCAATATAAAACTCACACACCCTTATTACAACTCATCTCCTCAAGAACCACAAATTTACATCCACAAATGCAAACTTAAAGTTGGCTAGAAGTTAATGGGGATGAGTTTGAGAACTTACCCTTGAAGAACTCTCTTTCTCTCTTGAAAACTTTTGAACTCCCCTAAGCTTTGTTAATGGCTTGAACCTTGGAAAAATGCTTGTCAAGACTCCTCCTTTTCTCCTTCAACTTAACTAGGATTTGTGGTGAGATTTATGGGAACTTTTGAGTGTGTGTGAGGTAAGGGATGGCTTGGTTTTTGGTGAGGGAAAAGTTTAGAAAACTTGAAGGTTGGAGCTTTGGGGAACCGGTTTTAGGATATGGAGAAGGAAGTGAGATAAAGCAAAAGTAGGCTTAGATCACATTGGTTCTATTTATAGACCACTAGGTTATTACCTCCTTTAGTCTACTTAACTAATAAAAATTTTGTTAACACCTCTTGAAGATGGCGGCCAATGTGAGAGAAAGAGTGAAGGAAAAATGTCATGATTTACTTTCAATCATTACTATCACATCAATCCTCTAGCACACTCAACATTTAACCAAAATTTTTGCTATACATTCCTTGAAGATAGCCGGCCAAGTGAAGAGAAAAAGTGAAGGAAGAAATGTCATGATCTCCTTTCAATTATTACTATCACATCAATCCTCTAGCACACTCAACATTTAACCAAAATTTTTGGATATCAATTCCTAAGGATGGCCGGCCAAGTGAAGAGAAAAGGAGAAAAAAACTAATCATTAGTCCTATTCCCTCTCTCATCACATCTCATCATGTAGTCCATGTAGCACACTTCACTAGCCAAATTTTTTTGGCTATAACCCCTCAATTTTGGCCGGCCAAGTGAGGGAAAGAGAGAGAAAAAGAACCTAACCCTTGTACCTTTGTCTACTTCTAAATTTACTCATTAAAACTGTCAAAAATTATATCGACAGGTTATTTTCTCTCAGATCTTTGGTCTTTGGATGCTAGTTTGTACTGTGCTTAGAGATTCTTAAAATTAAGATTCTCAAACTGTATCTGCACTGGAAATTCTTCCGTTTTAAGTACGGTGAGAATTTATCGATTGAATTTACTTGATCGAAAAAAAAACGTGAACTTAACGTGAAATCTGCTATAGAATTTAGGAATGCAGATGTTAATTCCACAAATCCTTCAATCACAAAATGTACATAGTATAATGATTTTCTAGGAAAATCCTTGACTTAAATACATGAATTACATTATTAAATTCTGGGATTTTCTTGGTTACTACATGGTGGCTCTAAGAATTCAGAATTTCTGGGATTTAGTGGCTGCTGCTACAAGTGTGGAGCAAGCTAACTTAGCTTATCAGCAAAGCAAGGAAGCAGCTGGTCGATTTTCTGTTTCTGGTGGGTCTTTTGCTTTAGGTGGGCCACAGCAGAGTGGTAAAAGAAACTGCGATCAGGGACAGATTGGTAGGGAAATGATTAGTGGTGGTAGCAGTTCCTCTAAAAGTGACAAGAGTGGTCCTTACAGACCCAAGTGTTATTATTGTGGATATATTGGCCACATTAGGAGGAACTATCCTAATCGGAATTAGCCGTCGACAGAGCAATCTCAGAGTGAGGCTTTTTACAGTCAGGAAAGGCCACCGCAGTTTGTGCCGCCTTAACAGCCACAGATGCACATGTCATTGCCATACCCTCCTGTGCCAACCTACCGTCCGCCTCAATACCCATAGTTTCGGCCTCAGGCGCCGGACCGGTGCAAATACCTCTGCCATAACAATATAGGCTGGGAGCCCAAAGGCCTAATATTGGTGATAAAGGAAAGGAGAAAGCGCAGGGACAAGCTTATGCCCTGACAGGAGGCTGTTTTGGAGGTCAGGCCAACGACACGGTGGTTGAGGGTATGATTCTGATCTCTCACTCTTTAGCGCATGTATTGTTTGATATTGGTGCTACACACTCTTTTATATCAAGTTCTTTTGTTTGAATGTTGAAATTGAAATCTAAGAACTTGGAAGTCCCGATGACATTGAACTCTCCACTAGGATGTGTGGAGGTGTTGAGTGTGTGTAGATCGTGTGAAATCACAATTAGTGGTGAGCGACTGAGAGCTGACTTGATAATTCTTCCGATGAGTTTGTTTGACTTGGTACTCGGAATGGATTGGCTGTCAAAATACAGTGCAATTATTGATTACTATCGTAGGAAAGTGACTTTAGTGACAAACTCTGGAGCGGTGATTGCTTATCAGGCAGATATGAACCCAGTCCTGGAAGAACGACTGTTGAGGTACATCATTGGGGGGCATAGGAACCTAGCTTGTTTTTCTTCCTTTCTTGCTTTGGAAGGTGAACCTGAGGTAATTGGAGACAATGCAGGAATTCCTGTGGTGGATGAGTTCACAGATCTATTTCCAGATGAGTTACTTGGGTTACCACCAGATCGGGAGATTGAATTCAATATTAATTTGATTCCAAGAATGGCACCTATCTCTATTCCTCCGTAACGGATGGCACCTGTGGAGATGAGAGAATTAAGAAAGCAACTTGAGGAGCTAGCGGAAAAGGGATATATAAGGAATAGTACTTCCCCTTGGGGTGTACCAGTGTTATTTGTTAAGAAGCACGACGGATCCCTTCGGTTGTGCATTGACTATCGCCAATTGAATAGGGTAACTTTGAAGAATAAATACCCACTGCCGAGGATCGATGAGTTATTCGATCTGTTAGGTGGATCACAGTATTACTCTAAGATTGACTTGAGGTCTGGGTACCATCAATTGAAAACTAAGGATGAGGACATCCCGAAGACTGCCTTTAGAACTCGGTACGGACATTTTGAGTTTCTGGTAATGCATTTTGGGCTGATGAATGCATCGGCAGCATTTATGGATTTAATGAATCGAGTTTTCCGGCCCTACTTAGATCAGTTCATGATTGTCTTCATCGATGACATACTGGTTTATTCGAAGACTTGGGAAGAACACGAGAAGCATTTGAGAATTGTTTTTCAGACTCTTCGTGAATACCAGTTGTATGCAAAAAAGGAGAAGTGTGACTTCTGGCTGACAGAAGTGAAGTTCCTTGGGCATGTAATATCTAGACAAGGAATTTCTGTAGATCCTTCCATGATTGAGACTATGTTGCAGTGGGAAGGCCGAAGAATGTGGCAGAGATTCGAAGCTTCCTTGGACTCGCAGGGTGCTATCAACATTTTGTCAAAGACTTCTCGAGCATTGCTACACCGATGACTCAGTTGACTAAAAAAGAAGTCAGATTCAAATGGGACGCTGAATGAGAAAATGCTTTCCAAGAACTGAAGGTCAGGCTGACTAGTGCACCAGTTCTGACTATTCCTAATACCGAGGAGCCATATGAGGTGTACTCTGATGTCTCGAGGAGTGGACTTGGCTGTGTGTTGATGCAAGGTAGACGCGTTGTAGTGTACGCATCTCTCCAATTGAGGCCACATGAATGGAATTACCCCACTCATGACTTGGAGCTGGCGGCGGTAATATTTGCTCTGAAGATATAGAGATGTTATCTCTATGGAGCAAAATTTCAGGTCTTCTCTGACCATAAAAGTCTGAAGTACTTATTTACTCAGAAAGATCTGAATCTCAAGCATATGAGATGGGTGGAATACATGAAAGATTATGACTTCACGTTGCAGTATCATCTGGAGAAAGCTAATGTGGTGGCTGATGCCCTTAGTAGGAAGACTTCGGGGACTTTGGCATCATTAGCCTTGGAAGATTGGAAGAGAATTGAAGTAGTGAGTAATTATGATATTTAGTACTACAAAGATTATAACCAGGCTATGGTGTATAATCTGGTCTTTACATCGGATATTGTGCAACAAGTTAAGCAAAATCAATGGCATGATCCACATCTCTAAGGGATCTGGATTCGAATCCAGAATGGAGAACAACTCAAGGATTAGAGAATTCGAGAGGATAGAGCATTGTACTTTCACAACCGCCTCATTGTTCCTAAGGTGGATGAGATTAAGAAGACAATTCTGCATGAAGCTCATAAGTCGTGTTACGCTATACATTCGAGAAGCACCAAGATGTACCAGGATCTTAAGAGACAATACTGGTGGAGAGGCATAAAGAAAGACGTTCGAAAGTATGTCTCAGAATGTGTGACTTCTCTCCGGATTAAAGTAGAACATCAGAAACCGACTGGAGAGTTGCAACCTCTACCTGTTTCGGGATGGAAATAGGAGCACATCACTATGAATTTTTTGATGGGACTACCGAGAATTGAGCAAAAGCACGATGCCATCTGGGTGGTGGTGGATAGGTTGACGAAGTCCGCACACTTCATACCGTTCCGTGTGACGTATTCCGTGCTAATCTCATGTCTTTCTTGTTTTTGATTTTGGTTTATGCTCTAGTTTTTGTTCTATTAGGCTTTTAAGCCAATTGTGCAGTCTTCATAAATGGCTTTTGTATAAATAAGGTTGACTAGTTTTAATTGAGTGATGATTAGATCCCCAATTCTTTGCCAAAAATTAAAAGTGATCAAAACTTTTTGTTCTGCATTGTTAGTTTTATCCTTTTATGACTACTTGCTCAGTTGTTTGTGAGCTTGGAAAATAATGGCATAGTTCATATACAAAATCAAAGATTTGATTATGTAACACCTCGAAGAATTAAACTGGATTAATTAAGGTAATTGAGATTTATTAGTGTGCCTAATCCAAATTAATTAATTGATTATTGATTATTAAATGTTTATGACGAGTGAATTTAAATAATTCCAATGTATTTAAATATTCTCAGTATTTTCATTTTTACCTAGAAGTGTGTATGGGCACATTTCTGGATTGTCATTTTAAATATTGGACACTTGTCTTTTCTTTTCTTTTTCCTTTTTCCTTCCTTTTCCCTTTCCTTCTTTTCCTTTCCTTCGCGTGCACCCCTACTTTCTCTCTCTCCTCACTCTCATTTTCTCTCTCTCTCGCTTTCTCGGTTGTCTCTCTCTCCTGTTTTGGTCTCAAATCAACCGGATTTCGAACCAAATAAGAATTTCAAGAAGTTTTCAACGTCAAGAGAAGCATTTGATGTAAGATTTCTGAAAAACCTCTCTTGATTCTTGGATTTTTGGATTTTAAAAACTTATTTTTAGTTCGAAATGGATTTTGAGTAAAACCAAGGTAGAAATTGGAGATCCTGGGTTCTTTAGACTTGATTTAGTACTTAGAACCCAGAAGTAGTGGTTTTCCCTTGAGATATTTCAAATTGGAACTGAAATTGCAGGTTTTCAGACTGATTTTGGTGAGCTTTCCTCGCCCTACTGATTCTTCTGGTTGACCAGATCACATGACAACAGGTCGACCTATGCGGGCGACTGAAGTGCACACCACCAGTCGATCGGTGGTGTTGCACTGCTCTACCACCAGTCGATTGGTGCACACGGGGTTTGACCCTGTTTTGCCTGAAAATGCTTTTTTGACCTTTGTTTTCGAGGAGAACCCAAATTAGCTTCATTTGGGGACTTGCGATTGATGGATTAGCATCTTTAATCCACATTTTGAGATTGAAAGCCCTTGGAATGATGATTTGAAACATGAAATTAGATTAGGGCACACTAATAGGAAATCTTGGTGCATAATTGAGATTGAATTGCTTTAGGAATGAGAATTGGATCCTAAAGTGTTGTTTTGTATGAATGATAGTTGAGGACTCAGATTGAAAAGCTTTGAAGAAGCGAAAGCCGGAATAGAGCAACGCTAGTCACAGGCTTGGTACTTGACAGTGTTGGTTACCGAATCAAATTCGGATGCGGAAGCGTGGGGAAGGCGGATCAAGTATAACAAAAATTTTCACAAAACTTTTGAGATACTCTGTAGATTATATTAATTTATGCACGAATAAATTAATCACATTAATTCATTTATTGAGAACTCAATTAGGAATAATACCTTGAGGCGGATTAGGATAATAACTTGAGTTCTTTGACCTTGAATAATCCTTGCTCCAGGGCCTTGTGTTTAGAAAACCAATGTCTTCCATGTCAATTCTTAGAATCTACGTACACGTGTGTGTGGGTACACTCGAGACTAAACAGGTTAGAAGAACACTCGAATTTCTACAAACACCAACACATGCACGATGTGAAATTTTTGGAGAAAAAATTTTCTTCTCACTCTACTAGAGAATTTTGGCCACCTTCAGAAAATTAGGTTAAAAATTGTCTCGCGCAATTTTCTATCATTCTCTTATTTATAGAGTAGAAGTCAAACTTTTATAAGGAATCTAATCTATATCTCCAAGATAAAGCTTGTTGATTATCTCCTATTTAAATTTGAAACAAAAGTCTCCTACTCCTTATCCTCAAGATGGCTGGCCAACCTAGGTGATCCTATCCCTGTGGTAGGCGCCAAATTCAGATAAGGAAGGAAGAGAAAATCATCAATTATCATGCAGCCTAATTTTAATTCAAATTCAAATTCCAATTTAAGTCAAACTTAAATTAATTTGAATTCAAAATTAAACAACTTATGAAATAAGTTTAAAAGGATAAATCTAAATTATGTTCACAATTCAAATTCAAATTTAAATAATCACATTATTTAAATAATAATTAATTCTCAATTAATTATTTTCGAGTGTTTAATTTTAGAATTCCATAATTCTAAAATTCTCATTTTGCCCTTTCTGTCAAGTAGAATTGCAAGGACGATGCGTGGACTAATGGACCTATAATCTCGAACTCTAATAAAATTAATAATTAATTAAACACTTTAATTAATTAATTAATTCTATTAATTCTAATAGTTACTCCACTATAAACTTGGAATTGCACTCTCGAAATTATAGATATAAATTACTTCTAAACTGTGAAGTGTCCATTTGATATAGTCACTGCATATAGATCAATCCTCCATAAATAATTCATAATTAGAGCTAGGTAAAATCTGTTAACCTTTCTAATTATATCTTCATCCTTGAGTACCATTGATTCTCTAATGGATAGTGATTCACAAAACACATTCATGAACCAGAGTGCTCTTACTAATCTAAGTACCGAATCAACACTCGAGAGAATTATTTATCTGCTTCTTTCTCAAGAAAGAATGGATTCCATCTCATATAATAACATTTCCAGCTACCTACTTCATCATGTCTCCAAAATACAAGGAATAGGATTCAAGGTTTCAAAATTCGTACCGAGTAAATCAAAAGACACAAATCCATAAATAGGAGTTTGTTAAGAACTCAAGATTAAGATTATTCTATATATGACCATCGGTAACCTCAATTAAAATTTCTATACTTAACGAAAATTATCAGAAATTCATATTGTGTCTGTGTCCCTGTTCCACATAATCTCATTATGCGAAATACACTCATTCAATATCTCACCATATTAACAGTGTGGATAACACAATTCCATTCTAAATGGGAATGACATGAATTAATAATATTTTAATTAAAGATTCTGAACTTTAGTTAAATTCATTATGAACAATATTTTTTTTTATTATTATCCTTAAACATTATCCTCTCGTATATAATACTTATATACAATGTTTAAGGTTACATAAAAAATCATGAAATTTTCATTTGATATTCATAAAATATTCATAAATATATGCACATAAAATGATGAATAAACTCTTTTATTAAATAAATAATAAATATCCTATTACATCTTATGCTTCTAGGACACCATTCCCAATAGAGAGGTAGGATTCTTTACCCTTTCCTTTGTGAGCCTGATTTTGAAAAGAGTTTTGGCCTTGCAAATGTTTTAAAAAAAGGGGCTTGTTTGCGAAAGAAAAACGTTTAAAACCCATGGCTTGTTGTAGTACATGGGACCATGGCTTGTTGTAGTTCATGGGACCCATGGCTTGTTATAGTTCATGGAATTTATAATGAATGATTTCAGAAAGTTTAATGAATGATTTCTTAAGATAAGAGATCTTGCGAATCGGTAAACCGGCTGATAGCCAATATATGATGTGGAGAGTGCATCCTTCGGGGCAGACCCGAAACCCGGGCCGGGAGTGATATGGCTTGTGCACGTTGTTGTCTAAGTAATTTATCTTTGTATAGATTACTTGCTGATGTCTGTAATACGGTGATTTTTAGTTATATTTCCTTTGAGAAAAAGGATGTGAGGTTCTTGTTGTTATGTTGGAACTGAATGTCTCATTTATTCACTTATCCATTTATTTATTTATTCGCTTATTCATTTACTCATTTATTTATAAGTTTATTTCAAATTATAACCTACTGGGCCTTTCGCTCATGGTTTATCTGTTTTTATAAATATTACACCCCTCCTAGGCGACTCTTGGAGCGGTGCGGAGTAGTTGAGTTGCGCTACCGTCGATCAAGTGCGGATTGTCTTCATCCTCTTGGATATATGTAAGAATTGTAAATTCTGTAAACTCTGATTATTGGACTTCTAGACTGTGGTTGATGTTTGTAATGTTGTTTACTTGTTCATGTATGTACAATACTGTATTTCCTATGGGTGGAGCCCTGGTTGTTGTCAGAGGCTCAAGTTTTAGAACCACTCCCCTTGTACTTTATTTGAGGTTAAATGTGGAGCTCATTTGAGAATTTCCTTAATATTTTATTCTCTATTGCGTTTAATCCCTAATCGAGCCTCCAAGTCACTGACCCCCAGCTGCGGGGCGTGACAGATTAGGTCGATTTACCAGTCTTAATTCAAATTGAAGTTTATTAAATTAAGGATTGTTTACAATTTAAATTCAAATGGAAATCAAATCTAGGAAACTTACTAGATAAGTACAAAAATAAATAGATGAACTTATTTATTTTCTCCTATATTGTTTTGTGGTTGTAAGACAATTTTTGGTAGTTTTAATGCTGAAATCTCTCAGCAAAAAAAAAAAGGGGGATGAATGTGAGTATTGTGCACAATCGAACACTAAAAGCATATAGTATTTGTAATTTTTTTTCATATGCTGTATGTACATTAAATATATTTTTTATAAATTTAATATATATTTTCATGGATAAGGTTCAACGAGGAGAATAAATTAACGAAAGAAAAAGTGAAACATACTCACATTGTGAAACTAAAATGCTGCAAAAATAACACTTGCCAAATCAGTAACACCAGGAAAATTGACAATAAAGATAAGAATGTTGAAAACGACATCTTTAAATAAGCAATGATGGAAAAAAATAAAAAGAATAAAGATAAGAATGATGAAAATGACATCTTTAAATAAGCAATGATGGAAAAAAATAATACAAAGAGAAAATTAAGGAACTCACTATTTGAAGGTATTATTTTAAGAATTTACCTTTTACTCTCGATTATATCATTTTGACTAATATTGCTCTTTGACTAAAGGGTATTAATTAAGTTTAAAGAGTAAAAATCTAAGACTTGTGTATTCTAGGACAATGAAGATAAATTTTAAACATGAAATTCAGAAAACGAGAATGCTTTTTTTTTTTTTTTTTTTTTTTTTTTAAAATGTATGAGTAAAACGACAGAAAAAAAAAAATCACAATCTAGTGAATGAGTAAACGATAATATTAGACAACAAAAGCAAACGACTATGAATAATAAACGTGTTAAGTAAACGACACTGCGGGAAAGATGACGCTAACATAGGAATATGATAGGATCCAAAAGAAACAAAAGACCCATTTGGTTCCTAAACTACCCCATAATTTTGAGTATGTTACAGTTTTTTTTTTTTTGTTCATTTTATAAAGAATTTGAATTTAAAATTTTCTTCTTTCACAAAATTCTCATTAATAAATTAAAATTACCGACTTAAATGCATTAACTAAACAGATCAAAATGTATAGAGGTCTACAAATATGAAATGACAAGGAAAGTATAGACAGCAAGAATCTGGGAAAAAAAAAACATTGAAAAATGAAATAAAAAAGAAAAAAAACAGTACAAAAAAAAATCATAAATTGGAAACGACAAAAAGGCAGAAAACAACAATGAAAAAAATACACGATTACATATTAGAACCGATAAGAATTTTGAAAATGCGTAGGAAAAATAAACGACAACGATAAATCAATGGGAAATTAAGAAAACAAGAATAATGGAGAAAATGACGAAAATTAAAAAAAGATAGTACAAATAATAGACATTAAATAGTAGAGAAAATGAGACAAATACTCTTTAGATTGTATGAGTCTGAATTTTTTTCTTTTACTCTTTTTAAATATCATTTTTAATTAAATAATTATATTAGCTAAAAGAGTATTAATCAAGAGAAATTGGTAAAATTCTAGATTACTAAGATAAGTTCAAGATTTTTCTCTAAATAGTATGAAATAACAACAAGGTGAAATATGCATCCACCAATAAGAAACGACAAACAATAAAAAACAAATAGGGCATAAACGATGTTAAACGAGAAACGACAAGAATCTATATAGGAAGTAAACAATCAAAAGATAAACGACGATATATAAGAAAGGAAAAATAATTTGAAATCAGTTGAGAAAGGATTAAAGTTGAACGACTACCTTAAATAAAGTGATAAATCCAGAACAAGAGGTCTTAGGGAAGAGAAGAATGAATGACAACTAAGGAAAAAACGGCAAAAGTGCCAAAAACGACAATCAATAAGAAACGACAAGAATGGAAAAGCGACTAGAAGGGAGGAAGCGACATTCACGTTTCACGATTATAGCTAGCAGTTAAAGATAACGACGAGTAGGAAACAACAACCAATGGAAAAGCTGCCCCACAAGTAATAAACGACGGTAACTAAGAAATAGCAAGAATGTGAAGAACTATTCTGATTTGAGCATATTATTGGATGTCCTAATGTACCCGAGTTAAAAAAAGTGTAGCATTAGTAATTAGAAAAGGCACTATTTATTCTCATAAAAGAGTTAATTTAGGCGGAGGGAGGTTGTGAGAAGTGAAATATCTTTTCTATGGAGATGAGGTTTAAGGAGTTGAGAGTTATTGTTTCCTATGATGATCTATCATAGTCCCACCAGTATTTCACCAATGTTGGGTCTTAATTACAAATATTGCTCAAGATTTCTTCCTTTCTAATTATCCAAGCATAATGTTGTGGATCACTATACCTGTAGCAAGCATATTTGTTTGGTTGGAATGAACTATTTTGTTATTATCTTCCTACTGTTAGCATTGGCATATTTGTTGACTAATTTGGAACATTTGATGGCAAGTGGTTGATATACAGATGAGAAATTTAGTGAAACTTCAAATTAGGTGGTATATGTCAACTACTAGCTTTCAAAAAAGTCCTATATTCAAAGTGCCAACCACTCTCCAAAAATCACTTGTCAAAAAAAAAAAAAGAAAAAAAAAACCACTCTCCAAAAATCTGTAAAACCATGGATCAGAAGAAGGCCCAACCAAGTTTAATGATGGTTGTTCTCATCCACTGCCTATTTCTCAAGAGCCATATGTCCATTGGAGCTGATGATACCATCTCTGAGAACCGATCTCTCTCCGGAGACCAAACCATTGTCTCTGCAGGCCATGGAATGATCGTACTGGGATTCTTTAAACCAGGTAATAATTCTTCAAACTATTACTTAGGAATATGGTACAAAGAAGTTCCACACACCATAGTCTGGGTCGCAAATAGAGAAAAACCTGTCAAGGATAGATTTTCTTCAGAAGTAAGGATCTCGGATGGCAATTTAGTTCTCTTCAATGAGTCCAAACTCCCAATTTGGTCCACGAATGTGAACTCCAGTAGTTCACATTCAACGGTAGCTGTTCTTTTAGACAATGGAAACCTTGTTTTAAAAGATGAATCTAATTTGTCAAAACCAATATTGTGGGAAAGTTTTGATTATCTAACTGATACGTGGCTACCGGGGAGTAAACTCGGATACAACAAAAAGACCCAACATAAGTACATGGTAACTTCATGGAAGAATTTAGAGGATCCATCCCCGAGTCTTTTCTCTTTGGAGCTAGTCCCAAGTGAGAAAACTTTTGTGATCATGTGGAATAAGTCTAGAATCTATTGGAGCAGTGGAGCTTGGGATGAAAGTTCTGAATCTTTTAGCTTAGTCCCTGAGATGGCGCGGAGTTCTTACATCAACTTCACCTTCGTTTCAAATGATAACGAGATCTATTTATCCTATGCTTTTATTCACCCAAAAAAGAAAAATATCTACAATCTCAATAGCACTGAAGGCACAGTAGTTAGATTTTCTATGAGTGGCTAGCAGGAGTGGCAATAACATCCAAAGCAGATGTCTACAGCTTTGGAATGATGCTTTTCGAGCTTGTATCAGGGAGGAGGAACTCAGAGCAAACAAAATCAGATGGAAAATTAAGGTACTTCCCGAGTATGGCTATAAGCATTGTAGTCAAAGGAGGCGATGTGCTTTGCCTATTAGACAAGAGGCTAAAAGGTAATGCAAACGCAGAAGAGATTGAAAGAGTGTGTAAAGTTGCTTGTTGGTGCATCCAGGATGATGAAGCTCATAGGCCATCCATGAGTCAAGTAGTTCAAATGCTTGAGGGAATTATGGACATGAGCCTACCTCCAATTCCAAGATGTCTATGCATATTCGATGATGATGAGGAAAATGTGATTTTCTTTTTGAAGTAATGCTCAAGACAATAGCGCCATATGTTCACTGTTTTTAGTCAAATAGGAAAGAGAACATGTTTCATTTCCTCTTTTGATTTTGTTTTATGCTCTAGTTTTTCTTTCAATGCTTTTTAAGCCAAGTTCATAGGTTTTCATAAATGGGTTGTTTTATTTGCTTTTGTTGAAATATGATTGTCCGGTCCAAATGAAGAGCCTTGTTTCCGTAGGTATTGGAAGGAAAAAGCTAATCTCACGTCTTTCTTATCGTGACTACCACATTCATGGCTTCAAAACACATCCCAGAAGAAGAGAACAAGAACTAATTTCAAGAGATATATGAAATTTCCTTATGCAGTCTTCATCATTCTTCGGTAAAATTTCCTTATGCAGTCTCTGCATGTCCTCAAATGTTCAGTTTAACTTTCCTTTTAAATTCAATTTTACATTTGGGCTTCAACAAAAAAATAAAAAATAAAAATAAAAATAAAAATAAAAAAAGCTCTACACATGCATTTATTATTTTCTTTCTTCAAACGTTCTAAAATATTTTCTTTATTCGCTCATGGAAACTTTTAATAGAATAAAACCACGGTCAGTATCTTACTTCAAATTCGGGATATTGATTCTTTTTGGCCAGTGAATTGGGATTGAAATCCCAGTGAATTGGACAACCATTGCTTGGATTTAAGAAAGATAGAAGAGAGGGAAATGGAGCTTTTACAGAGAAAGAGTTAGAGTTGAGAAAGAGACTTTTTATTTTTATTTTTATTTTTTGGGTAGAAAAAATTTTGATCTCTCTGATTTGGCAGAAGATGCAAGAAGTGGAGTGTTCGCCCACCAGCGTACGGTGTTAAGTTTTGATAGTAAAGGTGAGTGAGTATCATTTCTACATAGATTGATTGTTAAATTGCCACTAAGTACCACGAATATTGTAACTCAATTTTATTTAGGGATTTGAACTTATTGAAATTAGAATAGAACAAGAACAAATATAAATATGAAAACTCCTGTGCACAAATGTACTAGTGTCTTGACTTCACCCTATCATTCCTATATTCATCTTATTTAGCTATTGCTAGCCAATTCTACTCAATTCATTAATCTTAGGTTTCCAAGGTAATTTCACTGCCTTTCCTGTCTGCCGAGCAAAATAGTATGCAAAACCAAATTAAACAATATCCCTATTAGCCTAACTGAATCAATCATCCATTAAGCAACCTAATTTTGATTACCCTAATTAATTGGCATTCTGAACTCAACTAACTCTAGGTCGTGTTTTTCCAATTCCAACGTGTGAAAGTAACTCTCCTGAGCCTAAATCCACATCTATATCTCTAATCCATATAAAAAACACAAATTAGAGCAATTAACATATAGAAACACAAATGAATTAAATGAAAATCATCTAACAATTGGCAAAATATTCAAAACATAGTTCAAATAAGGTTACATTAAGTCCTAAAACAGTAATCTAGCACAACATAGAGGAATCCATAACCAAAAACATAATCTAAAAATTAAAAAGCAAATAAAGGGAGAAGGAATAATTGTGTTAGAAGAATGATCTTCTAAGCTTCAATCCACCATCTTCTTCAAGAATCTTCAATGAAATAATGGGATTTGAGCCTCCAAAGTTTCTTCTTTTCTAGGGATTTTGTGCCTCTTTTTCCTCTCTTCCTCTCCAATTTCTGAAATGAGTCTTCTCCCCATTATATCTCTCTAAATCAACTCAAATTGACAGCATTTCATGTTTGGGAGTTGTAGCGAATCAATTTCCTTCTATAGCACCACTAAGGTTTTTAAAAAAACTCTAGCGAAACTGGTCAACTGCTGCAGAGATGGATTTCCTGCTACAGCGAGTGTGCGGTTTTGCTACTCTAAGCAAGACATCCGCTACAACAGATGGATTTCCCGCTCGGGTGTCTGACTTTGATATGGATTTCTGCCTTCTATATGGTCGAATTAGTTTTTAGTTTCTCACAAAAATTATAGCACTATCTCTTATCTTTTCAATGCCACTAAGATCGCCTCATTTAGACTTTAAACGAGAGAGTTATGTCCTAAATACTGAAGTATGTTCCGAAGTCAAATTTTCAATCCTTTTATTCCATGTTAACTTCAACCTACAAAAATAAAATAAAAACACATTAAACTAACAAAAATACTTGAAAACTTATAAATACTCAAGCTCAAAAGTACTTAATTTGTGAATAAAATACTCACTCATTATGGGGAAGAACAATTCATTGAAAAAAAATGGTGGAAGAAATGGGGAAGAACCTGTTTCGGGGAAAAAAATAGGGCATAAAAGTTGAAGAACAAAAAGGAAAAATATAGAAGAAACGTCGCTTATTGCCAAATGAAGAGGGTTGACACGCCTGATGTAGGGCCGGCAATTTTTGACATGACACGATGAAACGACCCGAAAGCGACACGAGATGATTTGGACCGCACGATTATTAATTAGGCCATTAACGGGCTGACACGAATAACACGAAATATAAACAGGCTGCATTCGTGCTAGCCTGTTTAATACGCTTAACCCATTTAATTATACGGGCCATTATCGTGCCAACCGGCCCGACCTGGCACGACCCGTTTATTAAGGTCATATATATATATATATATATATATATATTTAAGAGAAAACCCTAAGTTCTCTCTCTCATTCTCTCACACCCGCCTCACTCCTCACGCCCGCTTCAGTCCTCACCCGCCGTTTCCATCTCCTCAGAGCTACATCGATTTGAGCAAGCGTAGGGTTTTGGAAGAGGATATTCAAGCATGCGAGGAGAGGTACAACAAGAGCAAGCTCGTTCACTCGATTATGCGACATGTTGCTGAGATGATGGGCATCGATTTGGAGGTATTTAGTTTTTGAATCTTTGCTGCTATTCTATGCATAATTTGGATTTTTAGGGTTTGGCTGTGTATTTGGGGATTTATGCGTGCTGGTGAATTTCTCTATTCAATAGCAAGAATAATGCATGTATAAAGTATTGCATAAGTAATTAAAGAATAGTTTATAGTATTGCATTGCGTATTTAGGTTTTAGAATGTTGAGGAATTTGGTTAATATTATTGGAGAGGAGTGTGGGATTTCCGGCTTGGTTACTCGGAGAATTTGGAGAAAACTCAGATGGATATTGGTTTATATTGCTTCAACAGCAAGAATGTATGTGTTGAATAAGAAATTTATGGAAAGTTTATAGGATTACTTTAGGTATTTGAAGTTTTAGAATGTTGAGGAATTTGGTTAATTTTATTGGAGAGGAATGTGATGGGATTTTTGGCTTGGTTGCTCAAAGAATTTTGGGGGAAATTCAGGTGGATATGGTCCTCAAATCAGCATGCATAGATTGCTAGAATGTATTTATTGGAGTAGGAATTTAAGATCACTTTGTGGGGTTTCTTTCGAAGCATGTATACAGATAAGGAAGAGAGAGTTTATTGCCGCAGGATAGTTCTTATCAAACTTGTGAATTTTCTTCTTCCTTGTAACTTGTTTATGTTTAACTTCTAATAACTACAGAGGTTCTCTCATATCCAATTGGATTTGCATTATTAGAATTCCTTGTTGTTGAATTAGTTTTATCTGCCTGCGTTAATGGCAATGCCACATGATATGTGTGGGTATTAGAATGCCACGTGTTAACATTTGCTTCAAGTTCGGTAAGTTATTGATTGATGATTTGATTGATATGAATGTGATTTGGCTAGCTAGACGAATTTCACTTACTTTTGAGGATCACGTGTAGGTTTTATCCTAATTCCGACTGAAAACACAAACCTGAAAAAATGCATTACTGTATGCCATACCTTGAAGTGTAGCAATATCATCTATTCAGATGCTTTCGACCACACTAGTGTGGGAACAAATCAAATCCTGCTAGCGATAACTTGGACAAATTCTGAGTAATATCGGACCGTTTAGTAATATTTTTAAAATAATTTTATTTTCAGTATAAAAATAAAAATGAGATTATTTTAAAAATTATTCTGGGACTGATTCTGAAATTACGTTTGGTTAGTCTTTTAAGAGATTATTTTGAGTATAATAAAAAGTTAAAATCATGTTTGGTTATATTTATGAAATTTTGTTTTGAGTACATGTAATTAAAAATCTTAAATTTATATATTAAGTAATTAATAATCATTTAATAAATAAAAATTAATATATTAATAATATAATAACAATGGATATTATCATTAATTAGTACATTAGTAATTAAACTATATATATAATAAATTAATATGCTAAATAATTAAAAGATAGCAATTAATAGTCGATTATAAGTAATTACTATATCGGTAATGTACTCATATTTATTAGTTTATAAATAATTAATTAGTATATTAATAATAAATAATTAGTATATAAATAATTTATTAATATTCTATTTACTAATTAACTAATTAGCTCTTAATCACATGATTCAATAATTAGTTAATTAATAACTAACTTTTATTTAATACTCTATTATTTGATATATTAAATGATTAATTTTTGGTAATTATTATTTAAATAATTATTGAGTACTTATTATCAATTATTAATTACTATTGATTAGTATATTAATTAATTAATAATTAATTAAATATTCATTATTAATTGAGTAATTATTGTTTGTTTTTTTATTTATTTATCAACGCACCCTTCAATAACGTTGTTGCCTAAAAACATGTTGGAATATGCTGTAGTTGACAGTATATATTGTAGATAGAATCAACTTTCTCAAATAAATACTCTTACACCACTTGTTTATGACAGTAATGGTTAATCATTTCGTACGGAAGATCTCTTTAAGTCTGAGGATATGTACTCAAGGAAGATAATAGTATCACCGGTAGAACTCAATCCAACAAGCGGCCTCACAGTTTCCAAGACAGAATAAAACAAAAGGAATAATTACGTACTGGTATTCTGATGGTCTTAGCTACCGGGTAACCGCGCTAGCAGTTTTCGTTGGACATTGGAACATGTGTTAATACCGTGGTTTCACTCTCAAATATTATGATTTCGTTTATTTTATTAATTTAAATTTAAAATTTAAATTTTATTATAGTAAAAAAAATTTAAAAATAATTATATTTATTTTTTTATTATAATAAAATATTTATATATAAAATTAAATTTTAACTCAAATCAATAAACTCAAAAAGTTATTGGTCTATGATTTCATGCCCAATGTCTCATTAGCTTCTCAATTTTTTACACCCAAATAACTAATGTTTTGGACTTGCTCCGGAGACTGCAAAACGGCTTGTTTAGAGGTTGCATCATGCACTGTGACATATTCAAGCCCAAAAATAAGTAGCCAAATTCGTTAACAATGAAATAACTAGTCCATCAAATTACAACCTTTTGTTTTTTTGCATAAAGAGTTCAAAATTACGACTCTTTTTTTTTTATATTATTTTTTGAGATTTTTTTACCACAACCTCTATATTTTCCTGCACACTGAATTAATCCGTAATAATAGAACCCCATGACTTATAAACTTTACTTTTCCAAAGCGGATTGCTGTCCCACGCAATATAATCCCAGAGCCGTCTTTCTCATGTATAAAAAGAAAGGAATGAAATTATATGGAAGTGTAGTAGAGATAATGTGAAATCTATGTGGCATGCTCTGTGGTTGGAAGTCAAGAACAGATGGGATTGCTGTGTTGGCAAGTCTGGTGTTAGGGGTATTTTAGACTTTACAGAATAAGATTTGAGTTTCAATAACGAATTTGTTTTTAGTGTTAACTTGCACTGGGTTAGAGAGAGAGAGAAGCTAGAGAGAGAAAGTTATCTCATATGTTTCAGATAGGGATTTTCTCTAAGGTTTCTGTGTTGTGTAATTCCATTGTGATCTGCAGAGTTCTTGAATTCTTCTTTGGATTTCTCTGATCATGGTTTTGGGGTTTTCTTCATTCTCTTGAATTGCTGTTGATTCATTCTTGTTATTTTCTGGTTTTGGATTTGCCTGGGATTTTCACGAATAAAGAAGAAGATAAGAAAAGAAAGGGACACATTGCTTTACCTTTCTCTATTATTTTTGCCTTTCTCTTTCTTTTTCTTTCTATTTTTCACTTTCCGCTCCTTTCTTCTTTCTGTTTTGTCTTTCCCTCCCTCCCTCTCCCTCTTTCTCTCTTTCTTTTCTCTTTCTCCTCTCTTCTTTCGTTTTTACTTTTTACTTTAATTTTTCTTTAGGAAAAAAATTAAAATTCCCTTTCTTTCTTCTCCCTTTCTTGCCGCACTATTTCATTCTTTCTTTCTTTTCCTTTTCCATTTTTCTTTATATATTCGGACAAAGACTTGCCTTTTTTGTAAGTGAAGCGGTTGTTGGAGCTGATGTTTCAACATCAATGCTCCTCCATCTACTGCGTCATGTCAGTTGTTATGCTCCATGAGAACAAGGTACTTCGGTGCTTAAGTCAGGCAACGATTTTTTAGACCAAAAATTAGGATAGTATTATTAATGTTGTAAAAGGATGGATCAAATTCTGAGCCAAGCATTCTTTTGAGACAAAACGATCATTACTGCATGGAGATAAGTGTAAACAATCTTTTGAGAACATCCTTTTCCAATTTTTAGGATGTTAAAGCAATGCTGTATATATATATATATATATATATATATATATATATATATATATATATATATATAGTAAAGCAACACGTTCGTATAAATTATCTGTTCATTTGTTCAGGAAATATATTTTTCTGTAGAAATATTCGCTTTCCTTTTGGCCCTGGTGAATGGTGGGTCAAGCTGCGCTTTGTGCAAAGACCCTACCTTTTTTTTTTTTTTTTTTTTTTTTTAACGTTTTGTGAATTCTTTCAGCGACTGAGAATTCTTTCAAGAAATATATCTCTTGTATATATTGTCTCGACTTTGTTTAGCAATGACCGGTAGACACGCAAATGTGTGAACGAACTGAAAGAGGAAGAAAGTAAAGTGAAAGCTTCATTCTTGGTTTCTAACTGTAAAATTGTCCAATAATTGAGACAGTCAAAACCGAGTATAATCCATTAATATGATAAAGCCACACCAAACATGCAAAGCCGAAAAAAGAATAGTTTTTTTTTTTTTTTTTTTTTTTTGCTAGTAGGAAAAAAGCATAGTGTGATTTCTCTCTAAAAAGAGAGTACGATATTAAAAATAAAAAATAAAAAATAACTACTTTCCAAGGGCGTTATAGTCAGTTCAATAAGGTTGGTAGATATCTCAGTTATCATGGGACACAACAGAATCTCCACTTCATGAAAATATGAGTTAGTGTGTTTTACTCAAGTCTATTATAAGTCTTCTTCTTCTTCTTCTTCTTCTTCTTCTTTCTGTCTGTCTCTATTTCACTATAATACAATAAAAGTTTCATGACCTAGAAGAATCCAGCTTGTAAGAAAAAATATTTGCTGTAATGGACATGAAGACCAATCAAAGATTCATGTTTGTTCTTCTCTTCGTGTGTTTGTTTCTCGAGACGAATCTATCCCTACGAATTGATACCATCTCTGCAAACCAGTCGCTTTCTGGTGACCAAACCATTGTATCTGCTGGTGGGGTCTTTGAGCTCGGATTCTTTAAGCGAGGTAACCCTCCAAACTACTATATAGGCATGTGGTGGAAGAAAGTTACAGTGCAGACTGTAGTTTGGGTTGCAAATAGAGAGAAACCAGTTTTAGATAGATTTTCTTCGGAGCTGAAAATCTCAAATGGCAATTTAGTTCTTTTCAACGGGTCCAAAGTCCCAATTTGGTCCACAAACGTGAATTCCACAAGGTCTGCTTCTTTGGAAGCCGTTCTTCTGGATAACGGCAACCTCGTCTTAAAACACGTCGGGAAACAGATGAAACCGATATGGGAGAGTTTTCATCATCTAACTGATAGTTTGCTACCTGGTTGCAAATTTGGATACAACAAGAAGACCAAAAGCAAGCAAGTTCTCACGGCATGGAAGAATCTAGAAGATCCGGGCCCTGGTCGCTATTCAATTGAGCCATTCCCAAGGGATAACTCCTTTGTCATAGAGTGGAATATGTCTAGAGGCTTCTGGAACACTGGAACTTGGAACGGGGAGATTTTTAACCTTGTGCCTGGGGTGAACATTCATAGTCTCTACAATTTTAGCTATGTTTCAAATGACATGGAGAGCTATTTCATATACTTTGTTCAAAACACTACCAAGACTATATCTCGACTTGTTATGGGTATTTCTGGCCAGCTGCAGCAACCATTGTGGATGCCTCCTGAAGGGTGGAGAACGATTTGGTCTTTCCCCAGACAGCAATGTAAAGTTCATGCCTTTTGCGGGCCATATGGAAGCTGCACAGATAGCGCTAATGTGTGTAGTTGTTTGTCAGGATTCAAGCAAAAATCGCCGAGTGATTGGGATTTGAAGGACTACTCTGGAGGATGCATTAGAAAGACAAAACTTCAGTGCGAGAACTACAATCTTTCAAGTGGTGAGAAGGACAAATTCCTTGAACTTCCTGACATGCTTTTGCATGAAAGTGAGCAATTTGTGAAAGTAGGGGATATTACAGCATGTGAATCGACATGCTTAAATAACTGCTCTTGCGTGGCTTATGCTTATGACAATGGTTGTTCAATTTGGACAAACGATCTCTTAGATCTGGAGCAACTCAAAGCTGGAGACAACAATGGAAGAACTCTCTACCTTCGACTAGCAGCCTCCGACTATAGGGATGCTATGAATAGTAAGAGACCGATTCGAAGTCCTAGTAATAAGGCACTGATTATAGGTGTTGTGGTGGGCTCAAGTGTAGTACTTCTCGCAGGCCTTATTATATTTTCTATTATAAGACACAGAAACAAGAAAATCAGAAGACGACAAAAAGAAGTTCAGAACTCCTTGACGGTGTTTACCTACAAAGAACTACAGAATGCCACAAAGAACTTCTCGGAGAAATTAGGTGGTGGAGGCTTTGGTTCAGTCTTTAAGGGGACTTTGCCTCACTCTTCTATGGTAGCTGTGAAGAAGCTTGAAAGTGTCGGCCAAGGAGAGAAGCAATTTCGGGCAGAAGTTAGTACAATCGGAACAATCCAACATGTTAACCTTGTTCGGCTTCGCGGGTTTTGCTCTGAAGGTACTAAAAAGCTGCTAGTCTACGATTACATGCAAAATGGCTCGTTAGGTTCTCGCCTTTTCCATGAAAAGAATTCAAACGTTTTGGAATGGAAAGCAAGATACCAAATTGCTTTAGGGACAGCTAGAGGGTTGGTGTATTTACACGAGATGTGCAGAAACTGCATTATTCACTGCGACATCAAGCCTGAAAACATTCTTCTAGATGCAGAATTTTGTCCGAAAGTGGCAGATTTCGGGTTGGCGAAACTTGTTGGGAGAGAATTCAGTCGCGTCCTGACAACAATGAGAGGGACAAGAGGTTATCTGGCACCAGAGTGGATTGGAGGATTGGCGATAACACCAAAAGCGGATGTTTACAGCTACGGGATGATGCTTTTCGAGCTTGTATCCGGAAAGAGAAACTCAAAGCAATCAGACTCAGAAGGAAAAGTGCCGAAGTACTTTCCAAGTTTGGCCACTAGCGTAGTAGTCGAAGGCGGTGATGTCCTTAGCCTTTTAGACCCGAGGTTGGAGGGTGATGCTGACGTACAAGAACTTGAAAATGTTTGTAAAGTTGCTTGCTGGTGTATCCAAGATGAAGAAGCGCATAGGCCAACAATGAGTCAAGTAGTTCAAATGCTTGAAGGTACTCTGGAGGTGGATTTACCACCTATTCCGAGAACGCTCTTCTTTTTTGATGAGAATTAGGAGACTTCTGCAGCTCGTTGAGTGATTCGGGTATCTCTTTGACACTAAGTGTGGATTACCACTTCAGTGTGACGCAAGTCCTGAACCGATTGGATCAAAATAATGGAGCTCTGATTTCTCTTGTTTTTCAGTTTATCCGTGATTACTGTTATTTATGTAAAAGTAAAGATGTTTTTACTGTTATTTATGTAAAAGTAAAGATGTTGTTTTTACTGTTATTTATGTAAAAGTAAAGATGTCGTTTTTACTGTTATTTATGTAAAATAAACTTGTGATTTCCTTTTTTGATCGGTTGTTATTTATGTATTGAGTACAGTAAGGAAACACGATCAGACATCAATTACCTTCTTAGAACCTTGATCATGGCCTAACACTTATAAGTCTCCACGATCCAAAATACTTTTTATTATATTTGATTTACTGTGTGGACACTTCTAGTAAAGGCTGATCAGATTTATTACTTTCCATCTATTTTTGCTTCTAGTTTTGTGCGTGTCTATATAAAGTGCTCCGTAACCATATCATTTTATTGATGTAACATACATTAATCAAAATTAATAAGCTTCGTTAATTTTGCTCGTTCGAGTTTTCGAGTGAAGTTGAAAAGAGAATTTATGTGAGAGAAAATATTGTAGTACAAAATTGAATTTGAATTTTTATGAAAGTAAACACCAAAGTAAAAATAATTTGAGTTGTGGTTCAAACTAACAAAATGAACAAGGTCTTAAAGTGTTCTTTTACTTATTATGGTATAATTTGCATTTTTTTTACACTGGTTACAATGTCAAGACTCCACTGAATCATGGCCATACGTAAGCGTATGCAAGGCATCATTCACGCTGTGTGAAAGAAAAATAGATGGGACGATTCTTTGGAGATTCGGTTTAAGGAGCTGTACAACGCAGTTATGTATGTTTGAATTTCGCTACTAGCTAGTAGCCAATAGGATTATTCCTGCGGTGTTTGAACTGTTTTCAAACAATAATTAAACGTTGAATTGATTCATTTACCACGTGAAATACTATTTATTTTAAATAGTTTTAAAATATATTATTTTCTTAATTTGGTTTCAAAAATTTGTTGTTTACTACAATTTCTATATATTCATATATATATATATATATATATATTAATTTTAATGGTTACTTTCATATTTCTCCATCAATGAGTATTGAAATTTTAGCCACAAGATATTAATTTAACAGTTGTAATAAATTAAATTTTCATCAAATTACGTCATAAAATTTTATATTTAGATTTGACAATCGATAAAAACGTATCCATTAAAAACTCGTTCATATATATATATATATATATGTATGTGGTGTGCAAAAATATATATATATATATATATATTTTGCTGAAAGCCCAAATTGAGATCTATTGTTTCCTATGGTGATTCATCACGGTCAAATACTATTTCACCACTTTAGGGTTCGTAATGCTTGATAATCATTGTATATCATAGTAATGTAATACACACTTATATATATTATATAGATTTTTAAAAATAAAAAATTTGAGTGGCGGCTTAAGCCCTCACCGGGCCATTGATGGCTCTGAGTGGGCATTGAAGTCATGGTTCTTACAATTGTTAAATACTTGGGACAAAAAAAAAGAGTGAAAAAAACTTTTAACGGTTGGAGACAAATATTACATCATGAAATAATGCAAACTGTATACCATTACCTTGAAGTGTAGCCAAATCATCTATTCATGATCAGATGATTTGAACCAAACTATAGTGTAGGAGGAAATTTAATCCTTCTAG
The DNA here is from genome assembly GCA_012066045.3 of Morus alba. Classification (NCBI taxonomy): domain Eukaryota; kingdom Viridiplantae; phylum Streptophyta; class Magnoliopsida; order Rosales; family Moraceae; genus Morus; species Morus alba. Next base: position 7,615,125 of record CP050233.2, on the reverse strand, counting down.
CATTACTGGGACAAATTCCTGGAAGTTCCTATAACGTTGTTGCCTGAAAACATGGAATGTGCTGCAGTTGATAGGATGGTAGATTGTGAATCAACTTTCTCAATTAAATACTCTTTTTATGACAGCAATGGTTGATCCATTTGGACAGGAGATCTTTAAGTCTGAGGATACACAAAGCAGGTTATAGGACTGGTAGAACTCTCTACATTCAACTACCTAGCAGCCTCAGAGTTTCGAAGACAGAATGAAACAAAAGGAATAATTACTGATATTGTTCTGATTGTCTTAGCTACCGAGTAACCGGGCTAGCAGTTTTTCGTTGGACATTCGGAGATGTGTTTAATCTATTTCGACAGCGTGGTTTTGCTCGCTCTCAAGGTACTAAAAAGTTGTTGGTCTACGATTTCATGTTCAAAGGCTCACAATTAGCTTCTTACCCTTTTCACTCAAATCACTCTTAATGTTTTATCCTGATCCTTCCAAGCATGAGATGGACAAGAGATTATCTCGCACTAAAATGGATTTAACAAATTATGATCCCTTTTTTTTTTCTGCGTAGACTTTCAAAGATTACGGCCTTGTTCATTTAGCGGATTCGAGTTTTTAATTCAACATGAGATGTGACATTTTCTAAGAGCTTTTTACTGTAACAAAAAAAGTTAGATATGACATTTTCTGAAAGTTTTTTACTGTAAAAACTTAGAACTGAAAACTCGAATCGATGAAATAAATGAGGCCTAGGACTCTATTTTTTAGAGGTTCAAACTATCATAACCTCTACATTTCTGTAAGAGGGATTTAACAAGTTACATACTTTTTCTTTTTTATATTATAAAGTGTGTAAAAAATTACAACTTTTTTTTTTTTTTTTTTTTTTTTTTTGAGAGATTCAATATCACAAGTTGTGAAACAGTCTGTATTGGTTTCGAGAGCTGATCACTAATAGAACCCCATCACAATTCTATTTTTCTAAAGCGGATTGCTGGCTCATGGAATAAAATCCCATAGCGTTCTTTTTTCTTTGTAATTAATAAAAGAACTGGATTAAGTGTATTAAAGATAAAGAAGATAAGAAAAGAGAGCATTGCTTAGCTTGTCTTTCCTTTTGTCGACAATAACACGCTCTTCTCTTTTATTTTTACTTTTATCTCTTCTTTTTTGTATTTTTCACTTTTCTCCTTCTCTTTTTCTGTCTTCCTCTCTCTGTCTCTCACTCTCACTCTTTCTCTTGCGTTCTTTTCTCTTATCTCTTTCTCTCTTCTTTCTTCTCTCTTCTTTCTTGTTTTAGTTTTTAATTTAATATTCTCTTTCTTTAGGAAAAAAAAAAAAAAAAATCATTTTCTTTCTTCTTTCTTTCTTGCTGTCCATTCTTTCTTTTTTTTTTTTTTTTTTTTTTTTTTTTTTTTTTTTATATTCGGACAAAGGACTTGTCTTTTCTGGAAGTGATAGAATAGATGTCCCAACATCAGTGCTCCTTCATCTGCTCCACTATTCTCTATCACTCTCATTTCTTCTACCCCTTGAGAGGAAACGGGTGTTTATCTGCTGCAAAAGGTTCTCTAATACTCAAGTTAGACAAATAAATTTTTCTATTCATATAAAAAATGATTGGTGTAAGGGTGCTCTAACAGTTTCTACTAGAAACACTTATGGTTTAAACACTTCCATCACGAACAACTTGTACAACCACTTTTATAGACATAATCTTTGGCAATATTGATAAACGCAGACAACCTTTCTCAATACTGATCAAACAATCAATTTTTCAGATGTGTCCAACTTTTGTCAATTGGTATCTTGATTATAAAAACAATAACACATCTAATCATACTTCATGTTTTCTTGTGACTATATAATCACGTTTATAAAGAAAGTTTAACATTTCATGCTTCAATTTTATAAGTTTTATCAAATCTTATGAACAAGTTATTTTTTTTATTGTTGCACTCATAATGTTTATAATTAATTCTTAATTTTCTTTCTGTTAATATAACTAATTCTTATTAATTAAATTATTAAAATTAATTGATTTTAATAAAATTTTGGCATATAACAGCATATTTTTCCTATTATCCAAAAATTCAAACCTGTAAAAAATAGTTTTTAAACGATTTCAGCACACTATAATTACAAGATATGCCACCCAGAACAATTATTAAAAATTTTAATCTCAACCTAAATCAAATTATAATCTTAAAATTTTAACAATCTCAATATCAAATTTCAACAATCTCAAAATTCATAATCTAAAATTTAATCTATAATCCAAATTTCAAATTATATACTAATTCTAAAATTCTAAAATCTATAAATCAAATTTTAAGATTTAAAATCTATAATTATATACAATTCAAATAACAAAAAACTCATAAATTTTAAACTAACATATGCAATAATTCAGACCAAAAAAACTTACAAAATTCAAACCGACTGAAACGGGGCCTGAAAATGGCAAGATTAACAGGGACAAAGGGCGGCGGCGGCGGATTTCGGCGGTGGTGGCAGAATTTTAGATTTTGAGATTTTTTGGATGAACAAACAAATAAAACATATAATATTGTTGATTTTGAAGAGAATACAAAGAGATTTTGAGAGTTTGGGGGTGAGAAAACCGGAAAAAATAGGCGAGAGGCCGTAAGAGAGAGAGAAAGAGAGAGAGAGAGAAACCAATTGGAGAAAATAGAGGAGGAGGCTCTGCTCCTGGGCATATAATATACTTTTTTGCGACGACCAAGTAGACTATTTGCAACGACATGTCGTCGTAAAAATAACTTAAAATTATTTGCGACGATATCGCATTATTTGCTACGATAAATGTTGTGGGAGGAAGGTTTTGAAATCCTTATTTGCAACGACATCTGTAGTGTCGTCGCAAATAATATTTGGGGTCCCGCCCAGTTTCTCCGCCTTGTAAATTACTGAGGGGACACAAATCTCTTTTTGTGACGACACACATTAATGTCGTCTCAAAAAAAATTTTGCCACCAGTCAAAATAATCCTTTTTGCTCGGGAAAAAAAAAAATTAAATTTTATTTGTGTAGGACTATTTGCGTCGAAAATAATGTCATCACAAAAGGTGCTATTTTGACGCTAAAAGTTCACGTCATACGAGATCTGGCACCAGCCATTATTTGCGACGACATGTGATATTTTTGCGACAACATTATTTTTTCAGTTTTACGAAATTATTTGTGACGACATGTCGCTGTAAATATTCACTTATTTGCGACAACAAATGACGTCACAAATAGGCCAAATTGTAGTAGTGTATATGTATGTAGTTCCTGCATATATATATATATATATATATATATATATATTGTCGAAAACCCAAATTGAGATCTATTCGGTCCAATACTATTTCACCACTTTCGGCTTCGTAATGCTTGATAATCATTGTATATCATAGTAATGTAATACACACTTATATATATTATATAGATTTTTAAAAATAAAAAATTTGAGTGGCGGCTTAAGCGCTCACCGGGCCATTGATGGCTCTGAGTGCGCATTGAAGTCATGGTTCTTACAATTGCTAAATACTTGGGACAAAAAAAGCGAGAGAAAAACAACTTTTAACGGTTGGAGACAAATATTACATCATGAAAAAAATGCAAACTGTATACCATTACCTTGAAGTGTAGCCAAATCATCTATTCATGATCAGATGATTTGAACCAAACTATAGTGTAGGAAGAAATTTAATCCTTCTAGCATTACTGGGACAAATTCCTGGAAGTTCCTATAACGTTGTTGCCTGAAAACATGGAATGTGCTGCAGTTGATAGGATGGTAGATTGTGAATCAACTTTCTCAATTAAATACTCTTTTTATGACAGCAATGGTTGATCCATTTGGACAGGAGATCTTTAAGTCTGAGGATACACAAAGCAGGTTATAGGACTGGTAGAACTCTCTACATTCAGCTACCTAGCAGCCTCAGAGTTTCCAAGACAGAATAAAACAAAAGGAATAATTACTGATATTGTTCTGATTGTCTTAGCTACCGAGTAACCGGGCTAGCAATTTATCGTTGGACATTGCAAGATGTGTTAATCTATTTCGACAGCGTGGTTTTGCTCGCTCTCACGGTACTAAAAAGTTGTTGGTCTACGATTTCATGTTCAAAGGCTCACAATTAGCTTCTTACTAGCTATTTTCACTCAAATCACTCTTAATGTTTTATGGACAAGAGATTATCTCGCACTATAATGGATTTAACAAATTATGATCCCCTTTTTTTTCTGCGTAGACTTTCAAAGATTACGACTCTATTTTTTAGAGGTTCAAACTATCATAACCTCTACATTTCTGTAAGAGGGATTTAACAAGTTACATACTTTTTCTTTTTTATATTATAAAGTGTGTAAAAAAATTACAACTCTTTTTTTGTTTTTTGTTTTTGTTTTTGTTGTTTTTTTTTTTGTTTTTTTTTGGTTCTTTTTGGTTTTTTTTTTTTTTTTTTTAAGGTATTTTCTCTAAGGTTTCTGTGTTGTGTAATTCCATTGTGATCTGCAGAGTTCTTGAATTCTTCTTTGGATTTCTCTGTTCATGGTTTTGGGGTTTTCTTCAATCTCTTGAATTGCTGTTGATTCATTCTTGTTATTTTCTGGTTTTGGATTTGCCTGGGATTTTCACGAATAAAGAAGAAGATAAGAAAAGAAAGGGACACATTGCTTTACCTTTCTCTATTATTTTTTCCTTTCTCTTTCTTTCCCTACCTCCCTCTCCCTCATTCTCTCTCTTTCTTTTCTCTTTCTCCTATCTTCTTTCTTTTTTACTTTTTACTTTTCTTTTTCTTTAGGAAAAAAAAAAAAAAAAGTTCCCTTTCTTTCTTCTCCCTTTCATGCTGCACTATTTCTTTCTTTCTTTCTTTCTTTTCCTTTTCCATTTTTCTTTTTCTATTCGGACAAAGACTTGCCTTTTTTGTAAGTGAAGCGGTTGTTGGAGTTGATGTTCTGCTTCTTGAGAGGCAACGGGAGTTTACCTACAAAAGGTACTTCGGTGCTCAAGTCAGGCAACAATATTTTAGACGAAAAATTAGGATAGTATTATTAATGTTGTAAAAGGATGGATCAAATTCTGAGCCAAGCATTCTTTTGAGACAAAACGATCATTATTGCATGGAGATAAGTGTAAACAATCTTTTGAGAACATTCTTTTCCAATTTTTAGGTTGTTAAAGTAATGCTATATACATATAGTAAAGCAACACGTTCGTATAAATTATCTGTTCATTATATTTGTCCAGGAAATATATTTTTCTGTAGAAACATTCGCTTTCCTTTGGGCCCTTGTGAATGGTGGGTCAAGCTGTGCTTTGTGCAAAGACCTTACTTTTTTTTTTTGGCTTTTTGTGAATCCCTTTTCACCGACTGAGAAGAGAGCTAAAATCAATATCTCTTGTATATATTGTCTCGACTTTGTTTAGCAATGACCGGTAGACACGCAAATGTATGAACGAACTGAAAGAGGAAGAAAATAAAGTGAAAGCTTCATTCTTGGTTTCTAACTATAAAATTTTCCAATAATTGAGACAGTCAAAATCTAGTAACAATCCATTAATATGATAAAGCCGCACCAAACATGCCAAGCCGAAAAAAGAATAGTGATTTTTTTTGCTAATAGGAAAAAAGCATAGTGTGATTTCTCTGTAAAAAGAGAGTACGATATTAAAAATAAAAAATAAAAAATAAAAAATAACTACTTTCTAAGGGCGTTATAGTCAGTTCAATAAGGTTGGTAAATATCTCAGAGGAATTTAAGACGGAATCAATCTCCAATTTCGTACGGTGGAATCAATCTCTCCAGAGCATCAAAATTACAATTTAAAATTATCTAACTCATTGGCCACATAAATTAAAAACATTAAGCATGGAGAAATATAAATAAATTAAGATGTAATTTAACTAACAATTGACAAGATAATCAAAACATAGTCCAAATAAAGCTACATCAAACCCTAAAATAATAATCTAGCTCAACACATAAGAATCAATAGCCAAAATCCCAAATTCAAGAACTAAAATTGAAAAAAAGAGACTACAAAGATAAGAAAAATGGGAGAAGGAAGAGAAAACTCTTGTAGAGATGAACTTCAAGCTTTCAACTCTTTTAGAATCTCTCCCAAACATTCTTTAAGAATCTCCTACTCCAGGCTCTTCTCTCTATGAATTTTTCAATCTTCCCCTCTCTCTAAATTGGGAACTAGGGTTTCTTTTGTTTAAATATGCTCAAACATGAAAGAAAAATCTCAGCCAAACTCATCCAAGATTATAAAATTGGCCATCCATATTGATCAAGGGCTGAAAAATGGCCCAAAGCTCGACAACAATACGTAGGGGGCGCGGCCGCACGGCTAGTGGTGCAGCCATGTGCCCAATGTTGCCCGGCCGTTCGAGGTGTGGCGCGCCCGCGCAGGTGGTTCAACCCAAGAGGGCCCTCATGCGGCCTTGAATGCTTTTTGCTCCAATTTTTGACTCCAAAATGACACAAAGTCCAATTTTATTATTTTTCCTACAAAATAACATCAAAAACATTTTAAACTAACAATAGTGGTTGAAGACTCACAAATATTTGAACTCAAAAATACTTGATTTATCGGTAAATAACCTCCTCATCAGACATCATTTACCAAACTCAAACAGCAAAAAGACAAAGCAAAATTCAAAAGGAGATTATATCAAGTAAGACCTGTGCTTGGTATTTTTGTTGAATCATAAGAGTTGTTCTTTTCATAACTCGGTAGGATCTGAAAAATATTTTCTGACCTTTTGCTCTTATTGGAGGAGACTTTGTATGACTGTGGAGTCTAGACTACGCAGAATGCTACTCGTTTTGTTACTATATATTAGCACCTCTAGCTTTACAGAATAGCATAACATTATCAAACTAAACTGTAACAAAAGTCTTATTTCCCCGTCTGTGAAAATTTGTTCCACCATGGATAATTATAAGAAGGTCCAACCAACTTTTCTGCTTCTTGTTCTCATCCAATGCCTATTTCTCAAAAACCATATGTCCATTGGAGCTGGTGATACTATCTCGGCGAACCAATCCCTCTCCGGAGACCAAACCATTGTCTCTGCAGGACGGGGACTCTTCGAACTGGGTTTCTGTAGACCAGGTAATTCTTCAAACTACTACTTAGGCATGTGGTACAAAGAAGTTACACAAACCATAGTTTGGGTGGCAAATAGGGAAAAACCTGTCAAGGATAGATTTTCTTCGGAAGTAAGAATCTATAATGGCAATTTAGTTCTCTTCAATGAGTCCAAACTCCCAATTTGGTCCACAAATGTGAGCTCCAGTAGTTCACGGTCAACAGTAGCCGTTCTTTTAGACAATGGAAACCTTGTCTTAAGAGATGAATCTACTTTGTCAAAACCAATATTGTGGGAAAGTTTTGATTATCTAACTGATACGTGGCTACCGGGGAGTAAACTCGGATACAACAAAAAGACCCAACATAAGTACATGTTAACTTCATGGAAGAATTTAGAGGATCCATCCCCGGGCCTCTTCTCTTTGGAGCCAGTCCCAGGTGATAACTCTTTTGTGATCCTGAGGAATAAGTCTAGGACCCTATGGAGTAGTGGAGCTTGGGATGAAAGCACTAAATCTTTCATCTTCATCCCTCAGATGATAGATAATTCTTACTTTAACTTCACCTTTGTTTCAAATAATGATGAGGTCTATATAACCTATTCTAATCTTACAGCAACAAGGACAAGTATCTACTCTCTCAATAACACAAGCACAGGAATAGCTAGATTTGTGATGGATGTTTCGGGTCAGATTAATGAACAAGTACTGGATTTTTATAAGCATTGGGATATATTTTGGTCTCAACCAAAAGAACAATGTAAAGTCTATGCTTTTTGTGGGGCCTATGGAAGCTGCAATGAGAAGTCGGAGCTCTTCTGTCAGTGTCTAAGGGGGTTCGAACCAAAGTCGCAGCATGATTGGAATTTGAAGGAGTACTCTGGCGGGTGCATCAGAAAAACCAAGCTTCAGTGTGGGAACAGTAGTATTGATCGTGCAAATGGTGGAGGAGACAAGTTCGAAGAAATTCCAAGCGTGTTGTTGCCTGAAAATAAACAATCTGAGCAAGTGGAGAATATCAAAGCTTGTGAATCGTTCTGCTTCAGCAGCTGCTCTTGCATTGCTTATTCTTACGACAACACAAGATGTTCAATTTGGAAGGGAGATCTCTTAGATCTTCAACAGCTTGGAGCCGATGACGCGAGGGGAAGGAGTCTCTACATTCGTTTAGCCGCTTCGGAGTTTCGAAGTACTAAAAAGGGAAAGGGGCTAATCGTTGGTGTTGTGGTTGGCTCAATTGTTGGGTCAGTAATCTTACTAGCACTAATTCTGTTTTTAGTATTAAGGAGAAAGAAGATAGTTTGCACGAGAAAAGGAATGGAGGGCTCGTTGATTGCATTTGGATTCAGAGATTTGCAAAATGCAACGAGGAACTTTTCGGAGAAACTGGGTGGAGGAGGATTTGGTTCAGTCTTCAAGGGGATATTGCCGGACTCTACTATGATTGCTGTGAAGAAGCTTGAAAGTGTTGGCCAAGGAGAGAAGCAATTTCGAGCAGAAGTTAGCACAATTGGGACAATCCAGCATGTTAATCTCGTTCGACTTCGTGGGTTCTGCTCTCATGAGACCGAAAAGCTGTTGGTCTATGATCTCATGTCCAACGGCTCTTTAGCTTCTCACCTTTTTTATCGTAACAATTTAAATGTCTTGGATTGGAAAACAAGGTACCAAATTGCTCTGGGAACAACAAGAGCATTGGCTTATCTGCATGAGAAGTGTAGAGATTGCATCATACACTGTGATATCAAGCCCGAAAATGTTCTCTTAGATGAAGAGTTTTGTCCTAAAGTGGCCGATTTTGGGTTAGCCAAACTTGTTGGAAGGGATTTCAGCCGGGTTCTGACAACCATGAGAGGGACAAGAGGTTATCTCGCACCGGAGTGGATCGCAGGAGTGGCAATAACATCCAAAGCAGATGTCTACAGTTTTGGAATGATGCTTTTCGAGTTCGTATCGGGGAGGAGGAACTCAGAGAAAACAGAAATAAATGGAAAATTAAGGTACTTCCCAAGTATGGCTATAAGCGTTGTTGTTGAAGGAGGCGATGTGCTTAGCCTATTAGATGAAAGGCTTGAAGGTAATGCAAATGCAGAAGAGATTGAAAGAGTGTGTAAAGTTGGTTGTTGGTGCATCCAAGATGATGAAGCTCATAGGCCATCCATGAGTCAAGTAGTTCAAATGCTTGAGGGAATTATGGACGTGAGCCTACCTCCAATTCCGCGATGTCTCCACATTTTCGATGACGATGGGGAGAATGTGATTTTCTTTGCGGAGTAATTGCCAAGACAGGAGTGCAACTTGTGGTTGCTTTTAGTCGAAAAGAAAAGTGACCATGTTTTTCTTTTTTCTTTTGATTTTGTTTTATGCTCTGCTTTTTCTTTCAAAGCTTTGTAAGCCAATTTCCCCGTTTTCATAAATGGGCTGTTTAATTTGCTTTTGTCGTAATAAGATTGGCAGCTTCAAATGAAGAGCCTTGTTTCCATAAGTATTGTTATGAAAAAGCTAATCTCACGTCTTTCTTGTTTTTGTTCCATTAGGCTTTTAAGCCAATTGTGCAGTCTTCATAAATGACTTCGTTTGCTTTTGTAGAAATAAGGTTGACTGGTTTTAATTGAGTGATGACTAGATCCCCAATTCTTTGCCTAAAATTAAAAGTGATCAACACTTTTTGTTCTCCATTGTTAGTTTTATCCATTTATGACTACTTGTTCAGTTGTTTGTGAGCTTGGAAAATAATGGCATAGTTCATATACAAAATCAAAGATTTGATTAGGTCGATTTACCAGGCCTAATTCAACTCGAAGTATATTAAATTAAGGATTGTTTACAATTTAAATTCAAATGAAAATCAAATCTAGGAAACTTACTAGATAAGTACAAAAATAAATAGATGAACTTATTTATTTTCTCCTATATAGTTTTGGGATGAAAGTTCTGAATCTTTTAGCTTAGTCCCTGAGATGGCGCGGAGTTCTTACATCAACTTCACCTTCGTTTCAAATGATAACGAGATCTATTTATCCTATGCTTTTATTCACCCAAAAAAGAAAAATATCTACAATCTCAATAGCACTGAAGGCACAGTAGTTAGATTTTCTATGGATGTTACAGGGCAGTTTAAGGAACTAATACTGAATCCTAACAAGGAATGGGATACGTTTTGGTCTCAACCGAGAGAACAATGCGAAGTCTATGCTTTTTGTGGGACATATGGAAGTTGCAATGACAAGTCAGTGCCCTTTTGTAAGTGTCTAAGGGGGTTTGAACCAAGGTCTGAACATGATTGGGATTTGAAGGACTACTCTGGCGGGTGCTTCAGAAAAACCAAGCTTCTTTGCGGGAAAAGTACAGATAGTGCAAATCGCGACAGAGATAGATTTGTAAAAATTCCAAGCATGGCGTTGCCTGAAAATAAACTATCAGAGCATGTTGAGAACATCGAAGCTTGTGAATCATTCTGCCTAAACAACTGCTCTTGCACTGCTTACTCTTACGACAACACAGGATGTTCAATTTGGAATAGAGACCTCTTAGATCTGCAACAGCTCGGTGTAGGTGACAGTAGGGGAAGAAGTCTCTACGTTCGTTTAGCCGCTTTTGAGTTTCAAAGTACTAAAAACGGAAAGAGACCAATCATTGTTGTTGTAATTGGTTCAGTTGTTGGATCAGTTGTTGCCTCAATAGTCGTAGTACTAGTCCTCATTTCGTTTTTAGTACTAAGGAGAAAGAAGATGGTTTGGAGAGGAAAAGAAATGGAGGGCTCGTTGATAGCATTTGGATTCAGAGATTTGCAAAACGCGACAAAGAACTTCTCAGAGAAATTGGGTGGAGGAGGCTTTGGTTCAGTCTTCAAAGGGATATTGCCTGACTCTACTATGATAGCGGTGAAGAAGCTTGAAAGCGTTGGTCAAGGAGAAAAGCAATTCCGAGCAGAAGTAAGCACAATTGGGAATATCCAACATGTTAATCTCGTTCGACTTCGAGGGTTCTGCTCTCAAGGTGCTAAAAAGCTATTAGTCTATGATTTCATGTCCAATGGTTCTTTAGCTTCTCATCTTTTCCATCAAAACACTTCGAATGTCTTGGACTGGAAAGCAAGGTACCAAATTGCTCTGGGAACAGCAAGAGGGTTAGTTTATCTTCACGAGAAGTGTAGAGATTGCATCATACACTGCGATATCAAACCCGAAAATGTTCTCTTAGATGCAGATTTTTGCGCTAAAGTTGCAGATTTTGGGTTAGCCAAACTTGTTGGAAGAGAATTCAGCCGGGTCTTGACAACCATGAGAGGGACAAGAGGTTATCTCGCACCGGAGTGGATTGCAGGAGTGGCAATAACATCCAAAGCAGATGTCTACAGCTTTGGAATGATGCTTTTCGAGCTTGTATCAGGGAGGAGGAACTCAGAGCAAACAGAAATAAGTGGAAAATTATGGTACTTCCCAAGTATGGCTATAAGCGTTGTTGTCGAAGCAGGCGATGCGCTTAGCCTATTAGATGAAAGGCTTGAAGGTAACGCAAATACAGAAGAGATTGAAAGAGTGTGTAAAGTTGCTTGTTGGTGCATCCAGGATGATGAAGCTCGTAGGCCATCCATGAGTCAAGTAGTTCAAATGCTTGAGGGAATTATGGACACGAGCCTACCTCCAATTCCAAGATGTCTTTGCATATTCGATGACGATGAGGAGAATGTGATTTTCTTTTCGAAGTAATGCTCGAGACAATATCACGATATGTTCACTGTTTTTAGTTGAATAGGAAAGAGAACATGTTTCGTTTCTCCTTTTGATTTTGTTTAATGCACTAGTTTTTCTTTAAATGGTTTTTAAACCATATTCATAGGTTTTCATAAATGGGTTGTTTTATTTGCTTTTGTTGAAATAAGATTGTCCGGTTCAAATGAAGAGCCTTGTTTCCGTAGGTATTGGAAGGAAAAAGCTAATCTCATGTCTTTCTTGTCATGACTACCACATTCATGGATTCAAAACACATCCCAGAAGAAGAGAACAAGAACTAATTTCAACAGATACATGAAATTTCCTTATGCAGTCTTCATCATTCTTCGGTCAAATTTGGATTAATTCTTGAGACGAAAGAAAGAAAGGAGAAGGAAAAAAAAAAAAAAAAAAAAAGAAGAAAAGGTAAATAGAAAACATGCAACGTAGAGAAAACATGAATAAGAGGTAGGTCTATGTATGTCCTTAAATGTTCAATTTAACTTTCCTTTTAAATTCAATTTTACATTTGGGCTTCAACCCAAAAAAATATTTTCTTTATTCCCTCATGGAAACTTTTAATAGAATAAAACCACGGCCAGTATCTTACTCCAAATTCGGGATATTGATTCTTTTTGGCTAGTGAATTGGGATTGAAATCCCTGTGAATTGGACAACCATTGCTTGGATTAAGAAAGATTGAAGAGAGGGAAAGAGAGCTTTACAGAGAATGAGTTAGAGTTGAGAAACAGATTTTTTTTTTTGGGTAGAAAAAATTTTGATAGCAGAAAAAATTTTGATCTCCCTGATTTGGCAGAAGATGCAAGAAGTGGGGTGTTCGCCCACCAGCATACGGTGTCAAGTTTTGATAATAAAGGGTGAGTAAGTATCATTTCTACAGGGATTGTCTGTTAAATTGTCACTAAGTACCACGATTATCATAACTTAACTTTATTTAGGAATTGGAACTAATTGTCATTAGAATAGAACAAGAATAAGTATGAAAATAATATAAAATATGAAAACTCCTATGCACAAATGTACTAGGGACTTGACTTCACCCTATTATTCCTATATTCATCCTATTTAGCTATGGCTAGCCAATTCTACTCAATTCATTAATCTTAAGTTTCCAAGGTAATTTCACTCCCTCTCAAGAGTGCCAATTAAAATTGTATGCAAAACGTAATTAAACAATATTCCTATTAGCCTAACTGAATCAAGCATCTATTAAGCAACCTAATTTTGATTACTCGAATTAATTGGTCTTCCGAAGTCAACTAACTCTAGGTCGTGTTCTCCCAATTCTAACATGTGAAAGTAACTCTCCCGGGCCTAAATCTATATCTCTATCTCTAATCCATATAAAAAACACAAATTAGAGCAATTAAAATAGAGAAACACAAATGAATTAAATGGAAATCAAACTAACAATTGGCAAAATATTCAAAACATAGTTCAAACAAGGTTACTTTAAGTCCTAAAATAATAATCTAACTGAACATAGAGGAATCCATAACCAAAAACATAATCTAAAAATTAAAAAGTAAATAAAAGGGAGACGGAAGAACTATGTTAGAAGAATGATCTTCTAAGCTTAAATGCACCATCATCTTCAAGGATCTTCAATGAAATAATGGGATTTGAGCCTCCAAAGTTCCTTCTTTTATAGGGATTTTGTGCATCTTTTTTCCTCTCTTCCTCTCCAATTTTCGAAAAATGAGTCTTCTCCTATTTATATCTTTCCAAATCAACTCAAATTGATAGCATTTTGTGTTTGGGAGTTGCAGCGAATCAAATTCCTGCTACAGTGCCACTAAGGTTTTTGAAGAAACTCTAGTGAAACTGGTCAACTGCTATAGAGATGGATTTCCTGCTACAACGGGTGTGTGGTTTTCCTACTCACAGGCAAGACATTCGCTTAGCGGATGGATTTCCCGCTCGGGTGTCTAACTTTGATAAGGATTTCTGCCTTCTATATGGTTGAATTATATTTAGTGTCTCACAAAAATTATAGGTCTATCTCTTATCTTTCTAACGCCACTAAGATCACCTCATTTAGACTTTGGACAACAGAGTTATGTCCTCAATATTGAATTATGTTCCGAAGTCACATTTTCGATCTTTTTATTCCATGTTAATTTCAACCTATAAAAACAAAATAAAAACACATTAAAGTAATAAAAATATTTGAAAATTTACTAATACTCAAGCTTAAAAGTACTTAATTTGTGAATAAAATACTCACTCATCATGGGAAGAGCAATTCATTGAAAAACAAATGGTGGAAGAAATGGGGAAGAACCTGTTTCGGAAAAAAAAAAAAAAAAAAAAAGGGCATAAAAGTTGAAGAACAAAAAGGAAAAATGGAAGAAACGTCGCTTAGCGCCAAATGAAAAGGGTCGACACGCCTGACGCAGCTTCTGTTCTAAGCTTTATAGAACTCTCAATTCCACGCCGTTGCTTCTAATCCAACGGCTCTTGTTTCTTATGCTATCTACAACGAAAAAACAAATTGCGGTACTATAGTTATATCTTTTTAGGTTTTATGTCCGTCGAGCTTTTGGAGACAATAATATCTTTAATGGAGCTATAAGATTAATTTTAGTGGAGGTTATCAATTGCATATATCATAGTGTAATATAATACACACTTATATACATAAGATTTTTAAAAATAAAATATTTGAGCCGGCGATTAAGCCCTCGCCGGGCCTTTGATGGCTCAGAGTGTACATTGAAGTCGCGGTTCTTAAAATTGTTAAATTGCATAGCTAAATATACTTGGAGAAACAAAAAACTTATAACGTTTGGAGTTCAACAAAACAAAAATATTCAACTGCCTTTATCCTAATTCCTACTGAAAACGCATGCTTGAAAAAATGCAATACTGTATGCCATTAACTTGAAGTGTAGCAAAATCATCTATTCAGATGCTTTCGACCACACTATAGTGTGGGAACAAGTCAAATCCTGCTAGCAATAACTTAGATAAATTCTGAGTAATATCGGACCATTTGGTAATGTTTTCAAAATAGTTTTATTTTCAGTACAAAAGTAAAAATGAGATTGTTTTGAAAATCATTCTAAGACAAATTCTAAAATTACATTTGGTTGGTCTTTTAAGAGATTGTTTTGAGTATAATAAAAATTTGAAATCATGTTTGGTTATATTTATGAAATTTTGTTTTGAGTACATGTAATTAAAAATCTTAAATTTATATATTAAGTAATTAATAATAATTTAATAAATAAAAATTAATATATTAATAATAATATAATAATGGATATTATCATTAATGAGTAAATTAGTAATTAAACTATATATATAATAAATTAATATGCTAAATAATTAAAATATAGTAATTAATAGTGGATTATAAGTAAGTATTATCGGTAATGTACTCATATTTATTAGTTTATAAATAATTAATTAGTATATTACTATTAAATAATTAGTATATAAATAATTTATTAATATTCCATTTACTAATTAAATAGTTAACTTTTAGTCACATAATTATATAATTAGTTAATTTATTACTAACTTTTATTTAATACTCTATTATTTATTTGCTTCTTTCTCAAGAAGGAATGGATTTCATCTCGTATAATAACATTCCCAACTACCTATTTCATTATGTCTCCAAAATACAAGGAATAGGATTCAGAGTCTTAGAATCCGTACTGAATAAACCAAAAGACATAAATCCGTAAATAAGAGTTTGTTAAGAACTCAGGATTAAGATCATCCTATATATGACTATCGGTAGACTCAATTAGAATTTCTATGCTTAACGGAAATTATTAGAAATTCATATTGTGTTTGTGTCCATGTTCCACATAATCTCATTATGCGAAATACAGTCATTCAATATCTCGCCATATTAACAGTGCGGATAACACCGTTCCATTTTAAATGGGAATGACATGTATTAATAATGTTTTAATTAAAGATTCTGAACTTTAATTAAATTCATTATGAACAATTTACTTTTGATTATTATCCTTAAATATTATCCTCTCGTATACAACACTTATATACCATGTTTAAGGTTACATAAATAATCAAGGAATTTTATTTGATATTCATAAAATATTCATAAATATATGCGCATAAAATGATGAATAAACTCTTTTATTAAATAAATAATAAACATCGTTTTACATCTCATGCTTTTAGGGCACTATTCCCAACACTTGTCACACAGTTAAAGATATGACGTGCCACCAGCGTGGGCATTCAAATGATGAGGATTTAATGCGTCATCCAGTCGATGGTAATGAATGGAAGGAGGTAGATGAAAAGTATCTTGATTTTTCACGTGAGCCAAGAAATGTTCGCTTGGGGTTGGCCGCTGATGGTTTCAATCCTTCCGGGAACATGAGCCTCTCATATAGTATGTGGTCAGTGGTTTTAACGGCCTACAATGTACCTCTGTGGTTATGCACCAAGGATCCTTATAAGATATTGACATTGTTGATTCCTGGCCCAAATGCACCCGAAAAGGATATGGATGTCTTTTTAAGGCCCCTTGTGGATGAGCTAAGAGATTGGTGGATGAATGAAGGAGTAATTATACATGACGCAGTTTCAAATACATCATTTCAGATATAGGCTGTGTTGCTCATGACAGTTAATGATTTTCCTGCTCATAGTAGTTTATTTGGATGGAGTGGTCAGGCCTATTTAGCATGCCCAACTTGCAACGATGCAACCCCTTCAAAGAGGATAACAAGTAAGACTTGTTTTGTTGGCCATTGGCAATGGCTTCCTATTAATCATGGGATGAGAAAGAATAAAAAGTTTGATGGTAAGGTTGATAAACGACCTCCACCGACTCGAAAATCTGGTCACCAAATCTTAGCTCAGTTAGAAAATGTGTTAGTCAGATTGCCTGGTAAACATGAAAAGTATGGTGGTAACAAGTAGAAACGACATGCAAGCGAGCTTAATTGGGCAAAGAAGAGTATCTTTTGGGAGTTGCCTTATTGGAAGTCATTGTCGTTACGTCATAACTTAGATGTCATGCATATTGAGAAGAATGTATGCGATAGCTTATTGGGCACAATTCTAGACATTGACAGAAAAAGTAAGGATACGAACAAGGTGAGAATCGATCTGCAATATAGGGGTGCGCAAGGAGTTGCATTTGTACAAAGACGGTGATTGTTGGATGAAACCACACGCGTCTTATACACTATCTCCAAACCACGGTTAAAAATTTTGTGATTTTTTAAAATCAGTAAGGTTTCCTGATAACCTACGTATTATGGAGTTTTGGATGATATTTATGAACTGTCCTACTTGAACGACAATTCTGTTGTGCTTTTTAAATGTCTGTGGTTTGACACTCGTCCAGGAAAGGAAGGGATTCAACACTACAAAAATAAAGTAAGTGTTTTTGTTACAGACACGTGGTACGAAAATAAACCTTTCATACTTGCATCTCAAGCAGAGTAAGTTTTTTACGTAGACGATTTATTTAACGGTCCAAACTAGAAGGTTGTAGAACACATTAGACATCGACATATTTGGGACATTCCAGAAACTGACGATCGTGTTCGTAGAGCTACGAAAACTATTACGTTACGATAGAGTATGGCTGCACCGATAGACCCCAGACAGATCGAGGAGGATCGTAGAGCTATGATCGCGTTCATGGACATGCGTATCCACACATTCTCAGATCGCCTTCAGCAGTACTTTCTAATGGAGTGGATCAACATTTTGGAGATAGCCTTTGATGTTTATCACATTCCAGAGTGGTTGAGAGTTCGATTGGCTGCCTCAAAATTAGGAGAACACGCTCTCGCCTGGTGGCTCGAGAAGGGAGCTAAACACCAACCTCCTAGTTGGGAAGAGTTCAAGCAACAGATTAGAGTCGAGTATGGGCCGGTATTGTATGGCGCTATTGAGGTTCATGCTCTCAAAGTGCAGAGAGATCCTTATATCTGGTCTATGATTTCATGCCCAATGCCTCATTGGCTTCTCACCTTTTTACGCCCAAATAACTAATGTTTTGGACTTGCTCCGGAGGCTGCAAAACGGCTTGTTTAGAGGTTGCATCATGCACTGTGACATATTCAAGCCCAAAAATAAGTAGCCAAATTCGTTAGCAGTGAAATAACTAGTCCATCAAATTACAACCTTTTGTTTTTTTGCATAAAGAGTTCAAAATTACGACTCTTTTTTTTTTTTTTTTTTTTTTTGAGATTTTTTTACCACAACCTCTATATTTTCCTGCACACTGAATTAATCCGTAATAATAGAACCCCATGACTTATAAACTTTACTTTTCTAAAGCGGATTGCTGTCCCACGCAATAGAATCCCATAACCGTCTTTCTCATGTATAAAAAGAAAGGAATGACATTATGTCGAAGTGTATTAGATATAATGTGAAATCTATGTGGCATGCTGTGGTTGGAAGTCAAGAACAGATGGGATTGCTTTAGGGGTATTTTAGACTTTACAGAATAAGATTTGAGTTTCAATAACGAATTTGTTTTTAGTGTTAACTTGCACTGGGTTAGAGAGAGAGAGAAGCTAGAGAGAGAAAGTTATCTCATATGTTTCAGATAGGGATTTTCTCTAAGGTTTCTGTGTTGTGTAATTCCATTGTGATCTGCAGAGTTCTTGAATTCTTCTTTAGATTTCTCTGCTCATGGTTTTAGGGTTTTCTTCAATCTCTTGAATTGCTGTTGATTCATTCTTGTTATTTTTTGGTTTCGGATATGGCTGGGATTTTCACGGCTAAAGAAGAAGATAAGATAAGAAGAAAGGGACACATTGCTTTACCTTTCTCTATTATTTTTGCCTTTCTCTTTCTTTTTCTTTCTATTTTTCACTTTCCGCTCCTTTCTTCTTTCTGTTTTGTCTTTCCCTCCCTCCCTCTCCCTCTTTCTCTCTTTCTTTTCTCTTTCTCCTCTCTTCTTTCGTTTTTACTTTTTACTTTAATTTTTCTTTAGGAAAAAAATTAAAATTCCCTTTCTTTCTTCTCCCTTTCTTGCTGCACTATTTCATTCCTTCTTTCTTTTCCTTTTCCATTTTTCTTTATATATTCGGACAAAGACTTGCCTTTTTTGTAAGTGAAGCGGTTGTTGGAGCTGATGTTTCAACATCAATGCTCCTCCATCTACTGCGTCATGTCAGTTGTTATGCTCCATGAGAACAAGGTACTTCGGTGCTTAAGTCAGGCAACGATTTTTTAGACTAAAAACTAGGATAGTATGATTAATGTTGTAAAAGGATGGATCAAATTCTGAGCCAAGCATTCTTTTTTTGAGACAAAACGATCATTACTGCATGGAGATAAGTGTAAACAATCTTTTGAGAAAATCCTTTTCCAATTTTTAGGATGTTAATGTAATGCTATATATATATATATATATATATATATATATATATATATATATATAGTAAAGCAACACGTTCGTATAAATTATCTGTTCATTTGTACAGGAAATATATTTTTCTGTAGAAATATTCGCTTTCCTTTTGGCCCTGGTGAATGGTGGGTCAAGCTGCGCTTTGTGCAAAGAACCTACCTTTCTTTTTTTTTTTTTTTGGCTTTTTGTGAATCCTTTTTCACCGATTGAGAAGAGAGCTAAAATCAATATCTGTTGTATATATTGTCTCGACTTTGTTTAGCAATGACCGGTAGACACGCAAATGTGTGAACGAACTGAAAGAGGAAGAAAGTAAAGTGAAAGCTTCATTCTTGGTTTCTAACTGTAAAATTGTCCAATAATTGAGACTGTCAAAACCGAGTATAATCCATTAATATGATAAAGCCACACCAAACATGCAAAGCCGAAAAAAGAATAGTGATTTTTTTTTTTTTTTTTTTTTTTTTTTTTAGTAGTAGGAAAAAAGCATAGTGTGATTTCTAAAAAAAAAGAGAGTACGATATTAAAAATAAAAAATAAAAAATAACTACTTTCCAAGGGCGTTATAGTCAGTTCAATAAGGTTGGTAGATATCTCAGTTATCATGGGACACAACAGAATCTCCACTTCATGAAAATATGAGTTAGTGTGTTTTACTCAAGTCTATTATAAGTCTTCTTCTTCTTCTTTCTGTCTGTCTCTATTTCACTATAATACAATAAAAGTTCCATGACCTAGAAGAATCCAGCTTGAGAAAAAATATTTGCTGTAATGGACATGAAGACCAATCAAAGATTCATGTTTGTTCTTCTCTTCGTGTGTTTGTTTCTCGAGACGAATCTATCCCTACGAGTTGATACCATCTCTGCAAACCAGTCGCTTTCTGGTCACCAAACCATTGTATCTGCTGGTGGGGTCTTTGAGCTCGGATTCTTTAAGCCAGGTAACTCTCCAAACTACTATATAGGCATGTGGTGGAAGAAAGTTACAGTGCAGACTGTAGTTTGGGTTGCAAATAGAGAGAAACCAGTTTTAGATAGATTTTCTTCGGAGCTGAAAATCTCAAATGGCAATTTAGTTCTTTTCAACGGGTCCAAAGTCCCAATTTGGTCCACAAACGTGAATTCCACAAGGTCTGCTTCTGTGGAAGCCGTTCTTCTGGATAACGGCAACCTCGTCTTAAAACACGTCGGGAAACAGATGAAGCCGATATGGGAGAGTTTTCATCATCTAACTGATAGTTTGCTACCTGGTTGCAAATTTGGATACAACAAGAAGACCAAAAAGCAAGCAAGTTCTCACGGCATGGAAGAATCTAGAAGATCCGGGCCCTGGTCGCTATTCAATTGAGCCATTCCCAAGGGATAACTCCTTTGTCATAGAGTGGAATATGTCTAGAGGCTTCTGGAACACTGGAACTTGGAACGGGGAGATTTTTAACCTTGTGCCTGGGGTGAACATTCATAGTCTCTACAATTTTAGCTATGTTTCAAATGACAAGGAGAGCTATTTCATATACTTTGTTGAAAACACTACCAAGACTATATCTCGACTTGTTATGGGTATTTCTGGCCAACTCCAGCAACCATTGTGGATGCCTCCTGAAGGGTGGAGAACGATTTGGTCTTTCCCCAGACAGCAATGTAAAGTTCATGCCTTTTGCGGGCCATATGGAAGCTGCACAGATAGCGCTAATGTGTGTAGCTGTTTGTCAGGATTCAAGCAAAAATCGCCGAGTGATTGGGATTTGAAGGACTACTCTGGAGGATGCATTAGAAAGACAAAACTTCAGTGCGAGAACTACAATCTTTCAAGTGGTGAGAAGGACAAATTCCTTGAACTTCCTGACATGCTTTTGCATGAAAGTGAGCAATTTGTGAAAGTAGGGGATATTACAGCTTGTGAATCGACATGCTTAAATAACTGCTCTTGCGTGGCTTATGCTTATGACAACAAGCATGGTTGTTCAATTTGGACAAACGATCTCTTAGATCTGGAGCAACTCAAAGCTGGAGACAACAATGGAAGAACTCTCTACCTTCGACTAGCAGCCTCCGACTATTGGGATGCTATGAATAGTAAGAGACTGATTCGAAGTGCTAGTAATAAGGCACTGATTATAGGTGTTGTGGTGGGCTCAAGTGTAGTACTTCTCGCAGGCCTTATTATATTTTCTGTTATAAGACAGAGAAACAAGAAAATCAGAAGACGACAAAAAGAAGTTCAGAACTCCTTGACGGTGTTTACCTACAAAGAACTACAGAATGCCACAAAGAACTTCTCGGAGAAATTAGGTGGTGGAGGCTTTGGTTCAGTCTTTAAGGGGACTTTGCCTCACTCTTCTATGGTAGCAGTGAAGAAGCTTGAAAGTGTCGGCCAAGGAGAGAAGCAATTTCGGGCAGAAGTTAGTACAATCGGAACAATCCAACATGTTAACCTTGTTCGGCTTCGCGGGTTTTGCTCTGAAGGTACTAAAAAGTTGCTAGTCTACGATTACATGCAAAATGGCTCGTTAGGTTCTCGCCTTTTCCATGAAAAGAATTCAAACGTTTTGGAATGGAAAGCAAGATACCAAATTGCTTTAGGGACAGCTAGAGGGTTGGTGTATTTACACGAGATGTGCAGAAACTGCATTATTCACTGCGACATCAAGCCTGAAAACATTCTTTTAGATGCAGAATTTTGTCCGAAAGTGGCAGATTTCGGGTTGGCGAAACTTGTTGGGAGAGAATTCAGTCGCGTCCTGACAACAATGAGAGGGACAAGAGGTTATCTGGCACCAGAGTGGATTGGAGGATTGGCGATAACACCAAAAGCGGATGTTTACAGCTACGGAATGATGCTTTTCGAGCTTGTATCCGGAAAGCGAAACTCAAAGCAATCAGACTCAGAAGGAAAAGTGCCGAAGTACTTTCCAAGTTTGGCCACTAGCGTAGTAGTCGAAGGCGGTGATGTCCTTAGCCTTTTAGACCCGAGGTTGGAGGGTGATGCTGACGTACAAGAACTTGAAAACGTTTGTAAAGTTGCTTGTTGGTGTATCCAAGATGAAGAAGCGCATAGGCCAACAATGAGTCAAGTAGTTCAAATGCTTGAAGGTACTCTGGAGGTGGATTTACCACCTATTCCGAGAACGCTCTACTTTTTTGATGAGAATTAAGAGACTTCTGCAGCTTGTTAAGTGATTTGGGTATCTCTTTGACACTAAGTGAAGATTACCACTTCAGTGTGACGCAAGTCCTGAACCGATTGGATCAAAATAATGGAGCTCTGATTTCTCTTGTTTTTCAGTTAATCCGTGATTTACTGTTATTTATATATGTAAAAGTAAAGATGTTGTTTTTACTGTTATTTATGTAAAAGTAAAGATGTCGTTTTTACTGTTATTTATGTAAAAGTAAAGATGTTTTACATATGTCGTTTTTACTGTTATTTATGTAAAATAAACTTGTGATTTCCTTTTTTGATCGGTTGTTATTTATGTATTGAGTACAGTAAGGAAACACGATCAGACATCAATTACCTTCTTAGAACCTTGATCATGGGCTAACACTTATAAGTCTTCATGATCCAAAAAACTTTTTATTATATTTGATTTACTGTGTGGACACTTCTAGTAAAGGCTGATCAGATTTATTACTTTCCATCTATTTTTGCTTCTAGTTTTGTGCGTGTCTATATAAAGCGCTCCGTAACCATATCATTTTATTGATGCAACATACATTAATCAAAATTAATAAGCTTCGTTAATTTTGCTCGTTCAAGTTTTTGAGTGAAGGTGAAAAGTGAATTTATATGAAAGAAAACACTGTAGTATAAAATTGAATTTGAATTTTTATGAAAGTAGACACCAAAGTAAAAATAATTTGAGTTGTGGTTCAAACTAACAAAACGAACGAGGTCTTAAAGTGTTCTTTTACTTATTATGGTATAATTTGCATTTTTTTTACACTGGTTACAATGTCTCAAGACTCCACTGAATCATGGCCATACGTAAGCGTATGCAAGGCATCATTCACACTGTGAGAAAGAAAAATATACGGGGACGATTCTTTGGAGATTCGGTTTAAGGAGCTGTACAACGTAGTTATGTATGTTTGAATTTCGCTACTAGCTAGTAGACAATAGGATTATTCCTGCGGTGTTTGAACTGTTTTCAAACAATAATTAAAAGTTGAATCGATTAAAATACTATTTACTTTAAATAGTTTTAAAATATACTATTTTCTTAATTTAGTTTCCAAAATTTGTTATTTACTACAATTTCTATATATTCATATATATATATATATATATTAATTTTACTGGTTACTTTCATATTTCTCCATCAATGTGTATTGAAATTTTAGCCATGTTAACGGTTATAATAAATTGAATTTTCATCAAATTACGTCTTAAAATTTTATATTTAGATCTGACAATCGATAAAAACATATTCTTTAAAAACTCATTCATATATATATGTGATGTGCAAATATATATATATATATATATTTTGCTGAAAGCCCAAATTGAGATATATTGTTTCCTATGGTGATCCATCACGGTCAAATACTATTTCACCACTTTAGGGTTCGTAATGCTTGATAATCATTGTATATCAGAGTAATGTAATACACACTTATATATATTGTATAGATTTTTAAAAATAAAAAATTTGAGTGGCGGCTTAAGCCCTCACCGGGCCATTGATGGCTCTGAGTGCGCATTGAAGTCATGGTTCTTACAATTGTTAAATACTTGGGACAAAAAAAAAAAAAAAAAAAAGAGAAAAAAACTTTTAACGGTTGGAGACAAATATTACATTATGAAAAAAATGCGAACTGTATACCATTACCTTGAAGTGTAGCCAAATCATCTATTCATGATCAGGTGATTTGAACCAAACTATAGTGTAGGAAGAAATTTAATCCTTCTAGCATTACTGGGACAAATTCCTGGAAGTTCCTATAACGTTGTTGCCTGAAAACATGGAATGTGCTGCAGTTGATAGGATGGTAGATTGTGAATCAAGTTTATCAATTAAATACTCTTTTTATGACAGCAATGGTTGATCCATTTTGGACAGGAGATCTTTAAGTCTGAGGATACACAAAGCAGGTTATAGGACTGGTAGAACTCTCTACTTTCAGCTACCTAGCAGCCTCAGAGTTTCCAAGACAGAATAAAACAAAAGGAATAATTACTGATATTGTTCTGATTGTCTTAGCTACCGAGTAACCGGGCTAGCAATTTTTCGTTGGACATTTGAAGATGTGTTAATCTATTTCCACAGCGTGGTTTTGCTCGCTCTCAAGGTACTAAAAAGTTGTTGGTCTACGATTTCATGTTCAATGGCTCACAATTAGCTTCTTACCATTTTCACTCAAATCACTCTTAATGTTCTATGCTGATCCTTCCAAGCATGAGATGGACATGAGATTATCTCGCACTAGAATGGATTTAACAAATTATGATCCCCTTTTTTTTCTGCGTACACTTTCAAAGATTACGACTCTATTTTTTAGAGGTTCAAACTATCAAAACCTCTACATTTCTGTAAGAGGGATTTAACAAGTTACAAAATTTTTCTTTTTTATATTATAAAGTGTGTAAAAAATTACAACTCTTTTTTTTTTTTTTTTTGTTGTTTTTTTTTTTTTTTTTTTTTTTTTTTTTTTTTTTTTTTTTTTTGAGATTCAATATCGCAAGTTGTGAAACCGTCTGTATTGGTTTCGAGAGCTGATCACTAATAGAACCCCATCACAATTTTATTTTTCTAAAGCGGATTGCTGGCCCATGGAATAAAATCCCTTAGCGTTCTTTTCTTTGTTATTAATAAAAGAACGGGATTAAGTGTATTAAGGATAAAGAAGAAGATAAGAAAAGAAAGCATTGCTTAGCTTGTCTTTCCTTTTGTCGACAATATATATATATATATATATATATATATATATTTATATATTGGTGAAAGCCCAAATTGAGATCTATTGTTTCCTATGGTGATCCATCACGGTCAAATACTATTTCACCACTTTAGGGTTCGTAATGCTTGATAATCATTGTATATCATAGTAATGTAATACACACTTATATATATTATATAGATTTTTAAAAATAAAAAATTTGAGTGGCGGCTTAAGCCCTCACCGGGCCATTGATGGCTCTGAGTGGGCATTGAAGTCATGGTTCTTACAATTGTTAAATACTTGGGACAAAAAAAAAAAGAGAGAAAAAAACTTTTAACGGTTGGAAACAAATATTACATCATGAATAAAATGCAAACTGTATACCATTACCTTGAAGTGTAGCCAAATCATCTATTCATGATCAGATGATTTGAACCAAACTATAGTGTAGGAAGAAATTAAATCCTTCTAGCATTACTGGGACAAATTCCTGGAAGTTCCAATAACGTTGTTGCCTGAAAATATGGAATGTGCTGCAGTTGATAGGATGGTAGATTGTGAATCAACTTTCTCAATTAAATACTCTTTTTATGACTGCAATGGTTGATCCATTTGGACAGGAGATCTTTAAGTCTGATGATACACAAAGCAGGTTATAGGACTGGTAGAACTCTCTACATTCAACTACCTACCAGCCTCAGAGTTTCCCAGACAGAATAAAACAAAAGGAATAATTACTGATATTGTTCTGATTGTCTTAGCTACCGAGTAACCGGGCTAGCAGTTTTTCGTTGGACATTCGAAGATGTGTTTAATCTATTTCAACAGCGTGGTTTTGCTCGCTCTCAAGGTACTAAAAAGTTGTTGGTGTACGATTTCATGTTCAAAGGCTCACAATTAGCTTCTTACCCTTTTCACTCAAATCACTCTTAATGTTTTATCCTGATCCTTCCAAGCATGAGATGGACAAGAGATTATCTCGCACTAAAATGAGATGTGACATTTTCTAAGAGTTTTTTACTGTAACAAAAAAAGTTAGATATGACATTTTCTGAAAGCTTTTTATTGTAAAAACTTAGAACTGAAAACTCAAATTGATGAAATAAATGAGGCCTACGACTCTATTTTTTAGAGGTTCAAACTATCATAACCTCTACATTTCTGTAAGAGGGACTTAACAAGTTACATACTTTTTCTTTTTTATATTATAAAGTGTGTAAAAAATTACAACTCTTTTTTTTTTTTTTTTTTGAGAGATTCAATATCACAAGTTGTGAAACAGTCTGTATTGGTTTCGAGAGCTGATCACTAATAGAACCCCATCACAATTCTATTTTTCTAAAGCGGATTGCTGGCTCATGGAATAAAATCCCATAGTGTTCTTTTCTTTGTAATTAATAAAAGAACTGGATTAAGTGTATTAAAGATAAAGAAGATAAGAAAAGAGAGCATTGCTTGGCTTGTCTTTCCTTTTGTCGACAATAACACGCTCTCCACTTTCATTTTTACTTTTATCTCTTCTTTTTTGTATTTTTCACTTTTCTCCTTCTCTTTTTCTGTCTTCCTCTCTCACTCTCACTCTTTCTCTTGCTTTCTTTTCTCTTATCTTTTTCTCTCTTCTTTCTTCTCTCTTCTTTCTTTTTTTTTTTAGTTTTTAATTTAATGTTCTCTTTCTTTAGGAAAAAAAAAAAAAAATCATTTTCTTTCTTCTTTCTTTCTTGCTGTCCATTCTTTCTTTCTTTTTTTTTTTTTTTTTTCTTTTTCTTTTTTATATTCGGACAAAGGACTTGTCTTTTCTGGAAGTGATAGAATAGATGTCCCAACATCAGTGCTCCTTCATCTGCCCACTATTCTCTATCACTCTCATTTCTTCTACCCCTTGAGAGGAAATCTGCTGCAAAAGGTTCTCTAATACTCAAGTTAGACAAATAATTTTTTCTATTCATATAAAAAATGATTGGTGTAAGTGTGTTCTAACAGTTTCTACTAGAAACACTTATGGTTTAAACACTTCCATCACGAACAACTTGTACAACCGCTTTTATAGACATAATCTTTGGCAATATTGATAAACGCAGACAACCTTTCCCAATACTGATCAAACAATCAATTTTTCAGATGTGTCCAACTTATGGGATATATTTTGGTCTCAACCAAAAGAACAATGTAAAGTCTATGCTTTTTGTGGGGCCTATGGAAGCTGCAATGAGAAGTCGGAGCTCTTCTGTCAGTGTCTAAGGGGGTTCGAACCAAAGTCGCAGCATGATTGGAATTTGAAGGAGTACTCTGGCGGGTGCATCAGAAAAACCAAGCTTCAGTGTGGGAACAGTTGTATTGATCGTGCAAATGGTGGAGGAGACAAGTTCGAAGAAATTCCAAGCGTGTTGTTGCCTGAAAATAAACAATCTGAGCAAGTGGAGAATATCGAAGCTTGTGAATCGTTCTGCTTCAGCAGCTGCTCTTGCATTGCTTATTCTTACGACAACACAACATGTTCAATTTGGAAGGGAGATCTCTTAGATCTTCAACAGCTTGGAGCCGATGACGCGAGGGGAAGGAGTCTCTACATTCGTTTAGCCGCTTCGGAGTTTCGAAGTACTAAAAAGGGAAAGGGGCTAATCGTTGGTGTTGTGGTTGGCTCAATTGTTGGGTCAGTAATCTTACTAGCACTAATTCTGTTTTTAGTATTAAGGAGAAAGAAGATAGTTTGCACGAGAAAAGGAATGGAGGGCTCGTTGATTGCATTTGGATTCAGAGATTTGCAAAATGCAACGAGGAACTTTTCGGAGAAACTGGGTGGAGGAGGATTTGGTTCAGTCTTCAAGGGGATATTGCCGGACTCTACTATGATTGCTGTGAAGAAGCTTGAAAGTGTTGGCCAAGGAGAGAAGCAATTTCGAGCAGAAGTTAGCACAATTGGGACAATCCAGCATGTTAATCTCGTTCGACTTCGTGGGTTCTGCTCTCATGAGACCGAAAAGCTGTTGGTCTATGATCTCATGTCCAACGGCTCTTTAGCTTCTCACCTTTTTTATCGTAACAATTTAAATGTCTTGGATTGGAAAACAAGGTACCAAATTGCTCTGGGAACAACAAGAGCATTGGCTTATCTGCATGAGAAGTGTAGAGATTGCATCATACACTGTGATATCAAGCCCGAAAATGTTCTCTTAGATGAAGAGTTTTGTCCTAAAGTGGCCGATTTTGGGTTAGCCAAACTTGTTGGAAGGGATTTCAGCCGGGTTCTGACAACCATGAGAGGGACAAGAGGTTATCTTGCACCGGAGTGGATCGCAGGAGTGGCAACAACATCCAAAGCAGATGTCTACAGTTTTGGAATGATGCTTTTCGAGTTCGTATCGGGTAGGAGGAACTCAGAGAAAACAGAAATAAATTGAAAATTAAGGTACTTCCCAAGTATGGCTATAAGCGTTGTTGTTGAAGGAGGCGATGTGCTTAGCCTATTAGATGAAAGGCTTGAAGGTAATGCAAATGCAGAAGAGATTGAAAGAGTGTGTAAAGTTGGTTGTTGGTGCATCCAAGATGATGAAGCTCATAGGCCATCCATGAGTCAAGTAGTTCAAATGCTTGAGGGAATTATGGACGTGAGCCTACCTCCAATTCCGCGATGTCTCCACATTTTCGATGACGATGGGGAGAATGTGATTTTCTTTGCGGAGTAATTGCCAAGACAGGAGCGCAACTTGTGGTTGCTTTTAGTCGAAAAGAAAAGTGACCATGTTTTTCTTTTTCCTTTTGATTTTGTTTTATGCTCTGCTTTTTCTTTCAAAGCTTTGTAAGCCAACTTCCCCGTATTCATAAATGGGCTGTTTAATTTGCTTTTGTTGTAATAAGATTGGCAGCTTCAAATGAAGAGCCTTGTTTCCACAAGTATTGTTATGAAAAAAGCTAATCTCACGTCTTTCTTGTTTTTGTTCCATTAGGCTTTTAAGCCAATTGTGCAGCCTTCATAAATGACTTGGTTTGCTTTTGAAGAAATAAGGCTGACTGGTTTTAATTGAGTGATGACTAGATCCCCAATTCTTTGCCTAAAATTAAAAGTGATCAACACTTTTTGTTCTCCATTGTTAGTTTTATCCTTTTATGACTACTTGTTCAGTTGTTTGTGAGCTTGGAAAATAATGGCATAGTTCATGTACAAAATCAAAGATTTGATTAGGTCAATTTACCAGTCCTAATTCAAATCGAGGTTTATTAAATGGGAGAAAGGGGGATATAGACTAAAACTTGAGATGAATTAAAATTAATAGGCTAATAGTTTATATAAGTTAATAAATAGGCCAAATTATTATTTTCATCCATAACTTGTCTGGTTATGAACCATAACTTGAGAAGTTTATCCATAACTTATATGATTATGAACCATAACTTAATAAGTTATGGCCTATTAATTTTTATAACTAAAAATTGGCCTATATACTTTTTTAAGTTTTTCATATTGGCCTATTTTCTACTATTTCCCTTATTTAAATTAAGAATTGTTTACAATTTTAATTCAAATGGAAATCAAGTCTAGGAAACTTACTAGATAAGTACAAAAATAAATAGATGAACTTATTTATTTTCTCCTATATTGTTTTGTGGTTGTAAGACAATTGTTGGTCGTTTTAATGCTGAGATCTCTCAGGAAAAATAAAAAATAAAAAATAAAATAACATGAAAAGGGATGAATGTGAGTATTGTGCACAATCGAAAGCTAAAAGCATATAGTATTTGTAATTTTTTTTCATATGCTGTGTACATTAAATATATTTTTTATATGTTTAATATATATTTTCATGGCTAAGGTTCAACAAAGAGAATAAGTTAAGGAAAGAAAAAGTGAAACATACTCACATTGTGAAACTATAATGTTGCGAAAATAACACTTGCCAAATCAGTAACGCCAGGAAAATTGACAATAAAGATAAGAATGTTGAAAACGACATCTTTAAATAAGCAATGATGGAAAAAAAAATAAAAAGAATAAAGATAAGAATGATGAAAATGACATCTTTAAATAAGCAATGATGGAAAAAAATAATAAAAAAAAAAAATTAGTGAACT